>OVAN01000767.1:0-18712 GCA_900406275.1 Anastatica hierochuntica | reverse complement strand
GGCCCGCGATTGGTCTAAATTAATTTTTTTTTTAAAAAAAACGAAAATAATATTAAAAAATCAATTTTTATTTTTAGTGAACCCCCATGGGTTCACTAATGGGGATGCCCTTACAAGTCTCACCTAAAACAACTTTGTTTTTCTCTTCATCAACAACAAGTCTGAAAGTAAACTTAGGCTCTCTAGAGATGTGATCCATTTCAAATCAAAGAGATGACCAAGAAACTTCAAAGATCAAGAATATATTCAAGGATATATTATTTGATTAATGATATTTTGCAGTCTTTTTGGTAATTGGCTGAACTAATTTTAATGTTAACATTAAATGATACTTAATTTTTTTTTAAATATGCATGTTTTTATCTCAAATATTTTATATTTAAAACAAAGGGAGTATATGTTTTTTTTTCAACCAACTTATTTTAGTTTTATGCATAGTGTTTATCCCGAAGGCAAATAGTTTATGTGTCCATTTTCACTTCACCGAGGAACAAAAGTTCTTCAAATTCGATTTGGCTTTCACTTTGTGATAGTAAGTCAGTGGTTGTTATGATTCAATCAGAAGTATAATTTCGTTTCAGAATTTGTTAGTAAAAAGACAAAAAAGAAATCAAAAAGTAAAAAATATAAAGGCATTAGAGTTTGTGACGAATGGTATTTCAAGAAAACAACAGAAATGTTATTTTCAAAAGTCAAAACATGTTTCTATAACTTGTTATGTATTATTTGGAACTAATTGTTTGTATAAGTTGCTGATTAAGAGTTCAATAACTATACAAAGTCTCTTACACTTCTCTTAACTTTGATCAACCGTCGTCGTTTCAATCATGGCCGTAGTCAAAAGGTTTCTCAAGGCGGTTCTTCTCCTCGTAGCCGCCGCCTCCGCCGTCACTCACCACTCTTCTGCTTCCATCGTCGAACACATCTTTCATGTGATTACTATAGTCTCTTTCTATATTCACTTAGGTTTCTCTAACTATATAATTGACGGTTATTTAACGGTAGGTCCAAAACTTAACGGTTCAACCGTTATGCAAAGGGATTATAATACCAACGGTAAACGGAAGTCTCCCCGGACCAACGGTCAACGTTAGAGAAGGGGACACACTTGTAGTCCATGTCTTTAACAAGTTATCTTACAATATCACAATCCATTGGTAATATTCATTTCGTTAATTTCATATAGAGAACTTTTGTTTCATCGCATAAACTTGTAATTACAATATTTTACAATATTTTAGCATGTAAACACATACGATTATTAGTCGAGACTCATTCGGTGAAGTGGCAAAAGCCCTGGTGCTGAATACTCAGGCGTCTGGAGTTCGACTCCACCAAGTCGCGATGCCCCGCGTCGTAGGGTTTGGCTATGGATCGAACCTTGTCGATCCACTCGTGTCAAAGAATATCAATTTATCATGGTCTATATGCATAGGCATGGGGTGTTTCAACGAGGAAGCGCATGGATGGATGGAACCGATATGATAACGCAATGTCCGATCAAGCCCGGAGATAATTTCAAGTATAAATTCGATATCGCGGGACAAGAAGGGACGTTGCAATGGCATGCACACGGCATTAACCTAAGAGCTTTCGTCCATGGTGCACTTGTGATCCGTCCCCGAGCTGGTCGTTCTTACCCTTTCCCTAAACCTTACAAAGAAGTTCCTATCATATTAGGTGAGACATATATAAACGTTACGTTATTGCTATGTATAACAAACTTGTATCAATCGGTGCGATTTGATAATTTTGATATGTAGAACAATGGTGGGAGAGAGAGTTAAAGTATCAACAAAAGGGACCAACTCCTCTTTCCGATGCTTTTCTCATAAATGGATTCGCCGGAGATTCTTATGTTTGCTCTCAAAATAGTGAGTTGATCTAATTGATTTTATAATTTTTTTGGTTTTGTTACACATATGTGAAATATAAATCAAATAAGTTATATAGTTTTTGTTTTTCTTATTAGGAATGTTCAAGGTGGAAGTGGTACAAGGAAAGCGATACTTGCTAAGGATTATAAACGCAGCCTTAAACCCACACTTATTCTTCAAAATAGCCAACCATAATCTAACCGTTGTTGCCCTCGACGCGGCCTACACGACTCCTTATGTAACCGAGGTGGTCGTCCTAGCCCCGGGTCAGACCGTTGATGCCATCTTAGACACTAACCAACCCGTGGGATCATACTACATAGCCTCACATCCTTACAATACAGCCATTGGCATAGACTTCACTAGTAACTTGACCAGGGCACTTTTAGCCTACCGTGGTGCCACGTCATCGTCCGTTCCGTCAACTGTTGTGTTGCCGGATATGACTGACACGGCCGCGGCTCATAAGTTTTTCTCCAATATTACCGGACTCGTTGGTGGACCCCACTGGAGTCCGGTACCTATCCATGTGGATGTGAAAATGTTTATAACTATCGGACTTGGTTTAAAGCCATGTCCGGAGGGCCAAAAATGTCCTGGGCCTTATGGTCAATTGTTCGGCGGATCGTTGAACAATCGTTCATTCGTGTACCCGGAGACGTTGCCTTTGCAAGCCGCGTATTTCTACAATGTCATCGGTGTTTACACCGATGATTTCCCCGACCAACCACCGAAAAAATTCGATTATACGAATATCAAAATCGGCTCACATTACTCTATGTTGTTCCCGGAGAGAAAGACTAGTGTGGAGTGAAGAAACTTGGAGAAAAGCTAGAATCTTTTTCTTATTACTTAAAACCCCCACAGTCGATAGATGCTTACCTATTCATTTATACACAAATGTTTTGTTCTTATCTTAATACTCCTCTGCCACATGTCAACATTCTGTGTCATTGCTTGATCCAAGGAGAGCAAATTGGTTATGAATCTTGGTTGTAGAGCTTGACAGGCTGTTGTCCTTTGTACCAATCCTCAGCTTATTCTCTTTACCATTTTTGTCATTTAGAGGAGAAGACCGTTGCTCTGTTTTATGCGACTTCATCACGTTTTCAGTCTTTACTGTAATGTTGGGCTCGTTTGCATCTTGGCCCATCTTTTGTTGATCCAAAGCCTTTCCCTTATCATTCTTTGTTGAGCATAGACGATGCTCTGTTTCCTCTGTTTTGGTTTTGACTTCAGTAGACATTCGAACACTCCCCCTCAAACTTGGAGTTGGAGGTTCGTTTACGCCAAGTTTGAACCTCAACGTAGTGAATGGTTTGAACGGCAAAGGTTTTGTAAAGATATCGGCCAATTGTTGATGAGCCGGAATATGCTTTACCGTTAAAGCTCCCAAGGCCACTCTTTCTCTTACGTAGTGGTAGTCGGTTTGAAAGTGCTTGGTCCTTGAGTGGAAAGCCGGATTCGCAGTGAGATATACCGATGATAAGTTATCCCCATATAATTCAGGAGATTGATGAAGGGGTATGCCAAGTTCCTTGAGCACATGTCCAATCCATGTTAATTCTGAGGCTGTCTCCGAGAGAGCTCGGTACTCGGCTTCGCATGAGCTTCTCGCTACTGTCTACTGCTTTTTACTTGACCATGATATCAGATTATTTCCGAGGAAAGTACAAAATCCTCCAGTGGACCGTCGAGTGATTTTACACCCTGCCCAATCGGAGTCACTGTAGGCTCTCAATGTGAAATCAGTAGCTTTGTTGAATGAGAGTCCCATGTTGACAGTTCCCTTCACGTACCTCAGTATCCTTTTCAGTAGAATGAAGTCTGAGATCGTAGGGCTGTGCATTCTTTGACATACGTAGTTTACCGAAAATTGTAAATCCGGCCTCGTTAACGTTAGATATTGGAGCTTACCGGCCAAGCTTCGGAAATATGTTGGATTGGAAAATGGCTTTTGTTGATCGGGAGTTTTATCTGGTTGAGTAGGGAGAGGAGTACCTACCTCAGTGCAATAGCTCATGCTGGCCACAGTTAATAGGTCTTCGGCATACTTTTGTTGTGACAAGAATAATCCTTCTTCATGAAATTGAGCTTGGATTCCTAAAAAATAGTGAAGTCTCCCGAGGTCTTTCATCCTAAACTGGATGTTCAATTGTTCCAGAAATCTTGTCATTACGCTTGAGTTATTACCCGTGATTGCCATATCGTCAACATAGAGCAAAAGGAGTATGATGTCTCTTCCGTGTTCATATACAAAGAGAGAAGGGTCCTTTATGCTACAAACGAATCCAAACTCCAAGAGAAAGGTGCTGAATTTGTTGAACCATGCTCTTGGAGATTGTTTAAGTCCGTAGATGGATTTATGCAAGAGACACACGTGATCGGGCTTTGTTGGATCTTCAAACCCCTCCGGTTGCTTCATATACACGGTTTCGGTCAATTCTCCGTGTAGGAATGCGTTTTTAACGTCCATTTGCTTTATTTCCCATTGCATTACCGTTGCAACATGAAACACAAGCCGCACTGTTGCTGTTCGTACCACAGGACTGTAGGTTTCCCAATAATCAATTCCTTCCGATTGATCGTATCCCTTGGCCACAAGTCGCGACCTCAACTTGTCAAGAGTTCCGTCTGCGTTAAGCTTTGTACGAAATATCCATTTACTCCCAAGAACATGCATACCAAGAACATAGGGTACAAGAGTCCATGTTTGAGCTTCGTGACAATTGTTTACTTCCTCTGCCATCGATTTATTCCATCTATCGTCTTTGAGAGCTGCAGAAACAGATTGTGGTTCCGGGTAAGAAACCTTTTGAGTGAGTAAGACATACCTTTGGTTTGGTTTGACTATGCCCGACTTAGCTCTGGTTATCATATTGTGGCAAGGATGTTGTTGTGCCTCAGTTGGAATGTTAGAGAGTTGAGATGAGGTTTCTGTCCCATGTTGTACAAGAGGAAAGCTGTTGCCAATAGGTTCAGGATCTATGTCTGCCGTACACACAGGACTTTCTCTTGTACTCATGGTAGAAATCTCATCATTACCTCTACTACTTGAGCTTGAAGGAGAATCTGTTGAATTATGAACCTGAGAAGCAGTTGTTGCTTGTTCTGTTAAGTTCTGAGTAGAGGCTGAGGAAGTAGATTGTGCTGCCTGTGTGTGATTATCCAGAGCAGGCGTAAGACCTGAATTAAGGTGTACTGGTAGGTTCATAGACATTTGTTCTGTTGGAGGATGCTCTGTTTCTTCTCGTGTTTGAGCAGCGGCATGAGTTGGAGTTATAAAGCTTCTGTGCCAAGCTTCCAGTAGTGGTGTTGCGGGTTTTGGTTGTAGATGAGCATAAAGATCCTGAAACGGAAAGCTTTGCTCATCGAAGAAAACATGCCGGCTTATATAAACTCTTCCCGTGGTTGGAAGTAAGCATCGGTATCCTTTATATTTTTCGTTGTACCCCAAGAATACGCATCTTAAGGCTCTTGGATCCATTTTGTTTTTGGCGTAGTCCCTTAGCGTGGGATAGCATGCGCATCCGAAGACCCTAAGAGCTGAGTAATCTGGTGTCTTTCCATAGAGTTTTTCGAAAGGACTAATAAATTCTTCGACCGAGGAGGGCAGAAGATTGATGATAAAGTTTGAGGTGAAAAATGCTTCAAGCCAGTATTTGTGCGGCACTTTACTTTGAAAGATCATAGACAAACCCAACTCAACGATATGTCTATGTTTGCGTTCCGCCAAGCCATTTTGTTGCGGAGTATGCGGGCAAGACATAATTTGTTTGATTCCGCATTGTTGTAAATGTTGAATGAACTTAGAGCCTGCGAATTCACCGCCTCCATCACTTTGAAAGGTCTTTATTTTTGTTTGAAAATGATTCTCCACCAAGGCTTGAAATATAAGAAACACCGATACAAAATCCGATTTCAACTTCAATGGATAAAACCATGAAAACCTTGAGTAGTTGTCGATAAACACTACATAATAAGAGAATCCTTGATTGGACTTAATGGGAGAAGGTCCCCATAGGTCGCAATGAACTCTTTCTAACACACTAGAAGCAACAAAAGTAGACGCAGAGAATGATAATCTTGAACTCTTTCCTAAACAGCAAGCATCACACACAGGCTGAGGACTTTTGTTCACGGAAATAGCTTTAGCAGTTGCCATACGTTGAAGAATCTTGTAATTAGTGTGAGCTAGCCTTCTATGCCACACTTCATAGCTGGTTGAGTGATGTTGTGAGGCATAGGAAGCTTGATAAGGTCGACTCCCCAACATATACAATCCGTTAAGATTGGTTCCGAGAGTGAGTAGCCTCTTGGTTTCCTTATCAGTTATACGCACAGCATCACAATCAAACTCAAAAACACACGGATAATCTCTTGTTAATTTAGATACGGATAATAGAGATTTAGCTATGTAGGGGCATACCAGAACATCTTTTAACGGAAGATTACCTGAGTTTGTGGTGAGGCTAGCTGATCCCGTGTGAGTGATGGGCAAAAAATTGCCGTCTCCAACCATAACAGTGTCGGTTCCTGAGTATGGCTGAGCTTGAAGGAGATTCTGTGGTGAGTTAGTCACGTGAGCCGTAGCACCGGAGTCGGGATACCACTCTTGACCATTGTGTTCTGAAACTTCCGTGACTCTCATAGCCGCTAGAGCATTTGGTAACTCATTTTGTTGATAGTTATTATCAAATCGATGCCAACACTTTAAGGCTTGATGTCCCACTCTTGGATTTCATAGATTTCAATTCTACGGTGGAGATTGTCCTACAAAACACGGCCTTGATCTCGACCGAAAATCATCCAATGCACCTTCATGGCTATAATTTCCATGTGCTTGCACAAGGTTTCGGTAACTATGAACCGAACCAAACCGCTACCAAACTCAATATGGTTAACCCGCAAATCCGCAATACCATAGCCATTCCAACAGGTGGTTGGGCTGTTATCCGTTTCGTGGCTAATAACCCTGGTAAGTACTAGTTTTAGGTTCTGAATATAATGTTCGGAACCTAGAACTAGCATAACTATATCAGAAATATTCGGATTTTTGGATATCTCAAACATTTTGATATACATATGTGGATGTAGGTGCGTGGATGTTCCATTGTCATATGGATGCTCACTTGGCGTTTGGTATAATAACAGTTTTCATTGTCCGAGATGGGCCGACGCCAGCGACTAGCTTGCCTTCTCCGCCGCCTGATCTGCCTCTATGCTCTCTTGAGTCACCGGTGAACTCCAAATATTCCACTGTCAATTGATACTATTCTTCATCTAGCTATAGTAAAGTTTGTATCTCCCCTTACAACTTATGTATCTTCTTCTTCTCCATAGTGTATAAGACTCATCTATATCAATGGCCACCACAACCTTAAGACGGTGGATAATTTTATTTGAGTCGTATGATAGTATTTTAAAATGTGGGCTTACGTGAGGCTTAGTTATATTATTAAGGCCTTAAGTGTAACTAAGAGAGCATTGTCTTCACGTGACCCAAATAAATCAACCAATCCTTAATGGTAACCGTGCGTGACGAGTGACGACGATGGCTGCGTAATAAAATCTCTTTTTGTTTCTCCATATAATTTCAGCCGGATTCAATTTCGTTTTTCCTTAATTCTTTTTAAGATAAAATAAATACTAATTTAAACATTATAGTTGTGAGGATAATTGCAATGAACCAACAAAAAAAACAATTAATTGGTTTTTAATTTAAAAAAACAAATTACAACATTTATCCTTATTTGTTTTTTTAGGTTGTTTTATTCAACAAAAGGATTTTTTTAATAAAAACTCCAATATTATATTAATTTTTTCACATTCCAAAAAATTTAAATATTGTTTTTTTGTTTGGTTTTTAACCAAATTCACCCTATCTATGTAGATTTATTCATCTTATTTAGAATTCTGACCTCCACAAAATTGATCTTATTTTTAATATATAAATTAAAAATTTATTAAACCGTAAAATTTTATATTTGATGATGAATTTTGATTTAAATATTATTTTTATTCAGTTTTTAACCAAATTCATCCTATATATGTAAATACATTCACCTTATTTAGAATTCTAATTTCCCAAATATGATCTTATTTTGAATATATAAATTAAAAATAATTCATAAAGTCTTTTAAAAAAAACTTTAGAATTATTAGATTTGATTTGTTTCCGCTATACATTTTTTTGTAACAATTCATCATCAAATATTTCAAAAAAAAATTCATCATAAAATATATTTATTTCCTACTAGTTAATAAAAGACAGAAAAAAAAGCAAGCATGAAAGAAGTGAGTGGTGGCGTGAAAGAGAAGCATATGAGCAGAGAGACACAACTCAAAGGCGGTGGTCCCAAAGCTTAGCCGCACTACGACACTTAATTCTATCACGTGCCTCCCACGCCCTTTTTTCAATATCCACCGTCCAATATGTTTACTTTCAATACTCCATTGACTCAAATCAACGGTCACAAATAAATATATTAACACGATGATACTTAGCGTGCGGATTAGTGAACAATCGAGTATTATCAACTTAAAAAGCCTGTATTATGTTTTCTTCTTTTCTTTAATTTCTCTATAAACAATTACATAAATAAAACTAAAACTGCGTACAGAAGTCTTTCGACATAGTGGTCAAAAATTTAAAGACTTCTACAACATATATAAGATCAAATGTCAGAGAATGCAATTTTTTACAGATTTTTAGATGCAAACTTTGAGAGATTTCATAGACTTTCAGGTGCAAGTTTTGAGAGATTTCGAAGCTCTAAATGCACAGTTGTTCGTTATATTCTCTTATGTTACAGATGAATTGCATATAACGTTCAAATTGCTCATCGTTTATAATAGATTTCATAGACTTTCAGATGCAAGTTTTGAGAGATTTCGAAACTCTAAATGCACAGTTGTTCGTTATATTCTCTTATGTTACAGATGAATTGCATATAACGTTCAAATTGGTTATCGTTTATAATAGATTTCATAGACTTTCAGGTGCAAGTTTTGAGAGATTTCGAAGCTCTGAATGCACAGTTGTTCATTATATTCTCTTATGTTATAATAGAAATAAAATTAAAATATAAATGATGTTACTTTCGTTTCGACAAGTGTTAAAAAAACAAACTAAAGTGTGTTTTGTAATATATAATGTTTCATAACTTTGGTCCACAAACAGAACATAAAAACATAATTTCAGATTTTCCAATCTTTAATGTTTTTTTTTTGTTAATTTAATTTCATTTTAAATAATCTCTTGATCCAAGAGTTCACGTTTACTTGTGACAGAAGTCACTTAACACTAATAATAAAGCAAAGTCTCTCTTCTTCTTCTCTCTCTCTCTAAACTAAAAGCAAATGTCATCTTTCGAAGTCTCTCACATTGATTTAGAATATGGTTCCGGCGGAGAAGACACCTCTTCTTGTGATTACGACTACGATTTTCACTCAGCTGTTAGAAGCTTTTGCGGCGAGTTTGATGAAGTTCTTGACATGCACGACGGCGACAACGGCTCGGAGTCAGAATCAGCCGGAGGTTCACCGGAGAGAGATTGCCGGATTTGTCATTTGGGTTTAGAGAGTAGTCGCCATGAATGTGGAGATCCAATGATTCTTGGTTGTTCTTGTAAAGATGATTTAGGTTTTGTTCATAAACAATGTGCAGAGACTTGGTTTAAGATCAAGGGTAACAAGTAAGCAAAAATAAAATTTAAAATCGATTAATATAAAAATTTTTTTTGTTAAAATATATAAAATATATAATATATAAAATATTTTGATATATCTCAATATGAATATTATATAGTTTGTAATGTTTAGGACTTGTGAGATTTGTCGTTCGATAGCTCAAAACTTCTCTAAAGTTGCTAATGAGGAAGTTGTTGAGACCAATGTGGATGATGTGGAAGCCGGAAACTCATCGACGGTGGTATCTTCAATAGATTCCGATGACCGGAGATTCTGGAGAGGGAATAGATTCCTTAATTTCCTTTTGACATGTATGGTTTCTGCATTTGTAATTTCATGGTTCTTTCATTTTAACTTACCTTCACAACAATGAGAAAGAAAAAAAAGATTTAACAAAACATGAAACATTCTCTGTTTTTAATGTTTTTTTATTTTTATTTTTGGTTCTTTACTCAAATCTTATTTCTTTTTTGCTTTGTGTGGAATTTGATTCTTGTTTTAGCTTTTTGCACGAGTGTAATCATATCAAACAATTGTAACATTTAAAAAAATAATTAAAGAACGTTTCATAATTGAGTTTTAAAAAAATATAGCACACAAAATATGAAATGGGTTTGTACACTTTAAAATTTTTTTTGTGTATATTCAACAAATTTTGAATATATGTAATTATTTTTTTCACAAAATTTTACTAATAAGATTCAAGAGCGGAACCATGTCTAAGTGCTTCTTTAGCTTCAGCTTCCATCTCGAGTTTGAAAAGACAAGCCGCTTGTAAGTAAAGCGCGATGGGCCATTCGGGTGAAGCTACTTGAGCTTGCATCGCATCGCTTAGAGCCTCACTAAACATTTCACTCATAAGGTAACAAACACACCTTCTTGCTAATACCGTTGGTGACACCTTAGGAGCTCCACTTATGAACTGCACGAAAAAAATTGACGTTAAGGTCTTATTCGTTTGTTCATTCAGATGGTTCATCTAAATGACGTTTGTGACTTAAACCAGTCGATATTCCTTCTTTATGGTGTGATTATGCTTCTTGATGATTCAATGTTTTTATATAGTATGATCTTTCTTTACCTCCGTGTAGAATTCAATGGCGGCTTCAAAATCTTTAGCACTAAAAGCGGCATCTCCATGTCTCTTGTTGTCCATATTCTCTTGCATTTCGACCGTCCACATTTGGAATGAAAACTTGAAACATAACAACAAATATATTCATGATAATCATCAACATTGATCATCTTTCAATTTTAGATCCTATTGATTATTTCTTTATATAAAAGAACATATCAACATACCTCTTTTGAGACCCCATCCTCTACTCCATACCCGAGTTTTTCGAGTAGTTCATGTATGGTTCCTAGATCTCCTCTTAAACAAGCATCTCCAAAAGGAGTAAACTTGAGTTGCTCTGTTGAAAGTTTAGTCTTTTCAGGCAGATTCTTTGATGGAGACTGTTCATTAGTTATGATCTATTAGTCTTCTTGCAAAAGAGAGAGACCATTCTTGTATATATATGGGAGAAAGTGACACTTACAGGCATGGGTCTTTTGACATTCTTAGGCCATAACTCGGCTCGTTTCTGAAGTCGAGAAAGAGTCGACATAAGATACTTTATACTTGGCCTCTCTTCGGGGTCAATCCTCAAACATCGAGTAGCTATGTGCATTAGTTCTGTCTTGTCTTCATCAGGAAACTGACCATCTAGAGCTGAATCCATTAGCACCAAATAGTTTTTGCCTCGGAACAAATCAAGAGCCTACGCCAAATATCACTTAGTAACATATAAAAAAAACTAATCAAAACATTCGGAAATGTTACAAAAATTGCATCTAATTTTATGTAATTACATGGTTAGGAGGAATATGTCTTCCGCTCATAAGATCCAATAACAAAGTCCCAAAGCTATATATGACACTCTCCGGTATTAAACTACCTGAAAATAGCTTTAGATCTTCAACTATTTTTCTACTAAACACACACAAAACACACATCGAAAAGTTGTTATGTACCGAGGCGCAAGTATTCGGGTGGAACAAATGCTAAGTTGGTACTAAGAGTCTTCCCTTGTTGGCTATTCTTCATGAGACCAAAGCAAGAAAGTTTCGGATTGCCTACCTGCCAATACCATCAAGCAATTCGAGAAATTATCGCGGTTTTTCTTTCTCTCAAATCAAGAAAATCAAGAAAGGGTTTGGTCATTTACTCATTACCCTATCAAACAATATCCTATAAGGATTAAGATCATGGTATAAGTCTACTCCTTTATCATTACAATACTTCAAAGCTTTCGCGGTATGAAGCGCAACCTTTAATCTCATTTCCCATTTCATCGGTCTTTTCTCCCCTGAAAAACTCATTAGTACACACACACACACTCTTCTTTAAGCAAAACCATTTTTGTGCCATCAATGAGAGGAAGACGAAGAAGAAGAAGAAAGAGATTTTTCATTACAATGAAAGAGATGTTTTGCTAATGTTCCATTAGGCATATACTCGGCGACAAGAAGTCTCTCATTGTTGTCATAACAACAACCGATCAAATTCGCCAAATGCTCATTCCTCAATCTCCCTAAAGCTTGTGCTTTATCCTGAAAATATTACCACATAGAGATTTATGAAAATGTAATAAACCAAATTCGAAACTTCAACCCGTTAGAAATCAAAGATTACGGACAATGAATTCGAAACTAAAACCAATCTATTGGGGTTACATAACCTCTTGGGGTTATAAAACTTTCCTGATGGTTCTTCAACCTTCTTATCCTAATAGAATGTTCCAGAACCATCCGAAAGATTTTGTATTACGGACAATGAATCCGAAACTAAAACCAATCTATTGGGGTTACAAAACCTTCCTGATGGTTCTGGAACCTTCAGGAAGGTTTTGTAATCCCAATATAGTCGGAGATCAAAGATTACGGACAATGAATCCGAAACTAAAACCAATCTATTGGGGTTACAGTATCTTTCTGATAGTTCTGGAACCTTCTTATCCTAATAGAAGGTTCCAGAACCATCAGGAAGGTTCTGTAACCCCAATATAGCCGGAGATCAAAGATTACAGACAATGAATCCGAAACTAAAAGCAGTTAGAGATCAAAGATTACGAACAACGAATTCGAAAGGATTAGGCCAAGAGAGTCTTTGAAACCGTTTGACGGCGATCCGGCGACCGTCGCCGAGTCTTCCTTTGTATACAATGTTCGGTGCCGAATCGTCGTGTTCCGACACGATGTTTCCGGTGGAGAATCCATCGGTGGCGATTCTCAGCTGCTCGAAACTGAACTCACGGAATATCAACGGATAATGTCTGTCTTCTTCGTCGTCGTCTTCTCCTCTGTTGATATCGAAATAATCGGTGAGCGTTGAAGTAATCGACGGTGGAGATAGTCGCCGACGTGACTTGAAGCAAATGCATCCCATCGTCGCCGGCTAATAACTCTTCTTCCACAACTATGGCTAAGACTTTCCCGCCTCCAAATTATTTTTTTTTTGTCCTAAACAAATTCAAATTAGGATTATTTATTTATATAATATTGGTAAGAAAAGAGATTAGTAAAATATTTATATTTTTTTCAAAATACTTACTGGCTAAAAACATATGTGTTTCTTGCATCATTTTTTTGGCCATGAATCATGCTTTCCGAATTATATATATAGTAACCACTAACCGATAAATTAATATCTCGATAAATCAATAATTTTTTATGTTTTAAATTGGAATTTTGATCTAAATAAATTAATACATCTCTAAGTTGATAAAAATATATTCATTCCAATATTGATTTATAGATGTTTTACAATATAATTTTGTTAATTTTTTGACATTAGTTTAGAAAATAAAACGTAGTTATCTGTCAAATGTTTTTGCATTTTTCAGGTTGATTCAAATGATTATCTTCACTGGCAATAGATATTAGTTTCTATATTTTATAGTGGTTAATGGGACGCTCGTTTGGTATTAAAGAAGACTAAAACCACAATTTAAGATACGGCAAAATTTAGTTTAATTGATTCTCTTTTTTTTTACTCGGCAATCCGAACCACAACGGACCGGTCCGGTGGCCCTAATCTTAGTACCGGAAATTTATCTTCACATATGAGGAGTCTGGATTTGGTGAGCTGAGCGCCTGCCACTAGGTTAAAGGCCTCGCTCATTTTTTTTTGTTAAACCGGTTAAATGGGCTTAGTTATATTAATAAAATGTGAAAACATTCTTCTAACATAAATAGGCTAAAATTGATATGAATTAGCCCAAATTAATACAAACGTTGTCTTTTAACCCAACAATCGTCAACCAAAGATCTCTTTGTTATAGCTACAATCATACATTTGTGTATCCAAAAACAATTTCTTTGCAAGAGGTTTATTTCTACAACATCACTAGAGTCTTACAAAAATAACAGATCAACCGTAAACTCTAGTTTCAATCGTTTATTCTAATTAATGAACCTTAACTTTTTAAGGAATAATTTTTGTAAACATTTCATGAAAACCGAAGATTAAAAAATCTGATATAGAAATATTTTTTTTTCTTTTCCACATAGAAAAAAGTGAAGTAGAAAACAAAAGATATATACTCTAATCCTTTAGCTAACAAATAGTAGTCCAAATTATAAATTGAATATTATATACGTATATATAGAGATTGTATACAATATAGGTGTGTTTTGTTTTTGTTTGTTTTTTGTTTAATGAAATCACAAATATACAAAGAGAAAGAGAAAGATTCATATCTTTCTCTTTTTTTTTTCTGAGCATCATCAAGTATGGTGTAATAGTGAGAGAGACGTGGGCATTTTTTTTTTATATTTCGTAATTTACAATTGGTTGTCAAAATCTGACCTTTGGAGAGTAAAAAAAAAGAAAAAGATCTCGTGTAGTCGTGTTTCACATTGCTATTTATCACGTTCATGTAGTTTAGATATTAGTTGAAAATTGTAATCTCAGCTCCAATGTTTCCACTTTCCATGTGAGAAGGGGAAAACAATAAAATTTGAAATAAATTAGAAAATAAAGAGGGAATAATTAGATTATTAGTAAATAGATTCCAATAATTGGTTGTATAAAGTAATATTAGAGATGTGAAAAGTGACAATAGTCATAGAGATCATGTACTTGTATATTTGAGGAGGATGACATTTCATTAGATTGATGATCTCACATCGGTACTTTAAAGATGAAATATCGGCCAACATATGAGTGTTGGGGCACTTCTCCATTTTTGAGCTAGCTTTTAAATGTGTGTACACTTAGTAATATGGTATTACAACAATTATTTTGTTTATGTCTAATAAGATACTTGATTGTAGCACATCTCGTGGTTTTATCCACGAAAAACTCTATGCTTCAGATATCCAGATCTGAGCGTGAGGGAAGTGTATCAACATCTCACATTGGTAATTTAAGAGTGCAATGAGCAATATATAAGTGTTGTGACAATTTTACGCTTTTGAATTAGCTTTTTGGGTGTGAGTTAGACTCGCGCATACTAATAGTGAACTCTGTTTTACAACGTTTTTCGAAGTTTATCGGGTATCTACTGATTTTTTATGAAATTTGAAGTTAACAAAAATCACGATGGTGTATGGATTTGTTTCACTACTTTATATTCCATATTTTCTTTTGGCTAACGATATTTTCGATTTCATATATTGAAGGAATATGTCTGAGTTTAGCTCAAAAATTTAAAATATATATGCTGTTAACAGAAGAACAAATAAATAAATATATAACGATTTAGTTTCACACGATGTAACATTAGCACACAAATAAAATAATGAAACCGTATATGTAATCTCCTGCTTAAGGATTCACTAGACAACTATTTGAGAATGTGTGCAATCGTGTTTGATAATGCCATTTTACACTAATTAATAATTCAATATATTACATAAAATAATGTAACAAAGTTATTAAAAAGAATTTCCACATCTTTCTCTTCAAATTGCACTTTGCTATAAGTATGCATATGATATTAATTTCTAAACAAAGTCACAACCTTATTGGCAACAAAGTCGTTTACATCAAAAAATGCCTCTCGTAATTCAACCAATCCTAGTCACTCTTCTCTTCTCTTCCATTGCTTCTGCAGCTATCGTCCAACATGTTTTTAACGTATGTATTTACCTCATTCTCTCCTACTTTTTTCTTTAAAAAATGAAAAAATATATGTGATTTATTACTAATTATTGTATATTTATTGCGAAAACAAAACAAAAATACGATTAAATAATCAAACATTTAATCGACATGGCTCAAAAAGCTAACATTTTCACAAATTTTTAAAAATCTTTTTTCCGTTATAGATTAGAGTTTAGAAAACGTTACATTCATTGTAAATACGTTTTTTGTTGCAATAAAGTTTTACATTACAACAAATATATATTAACAACATGGAACACAGGTCGAAAACGTTTTGGTGAAACCGTTGTGCAAAGAGCAAATGATACCAAGTGTTAACGGAAGTCTTCCCGGTCCGACGATAAACGTTAGAGAAGGAGACACACTTGTGGTTAATGTCATTAACAACTCAACTTACAATGTAACCATCCATTGGTAGGTAACTAAACCTATAGTTCTAGTTCTTATAATTTCATCAAATTATGATATTGTTTTCTCATTAGAAAGTAATTGTTTATGGCATATATAGGCATGGAGTTTTTCAGCTTAAAAGCTCGTGGATGGACGGTGCAAATATGATGAGTCAATGTCCGATTCAACCGGGTAATAACTTCACATACCGATTCGATATTACCGGACAAGAAGGTACATTGTTATGGCACGCACATGTGGTTAATCTGCGAGCCACTCTTCATGGGGCTCTAATCATCCGTCCCCGATCCGGCCGTCCTTACCCTTTTCCTAAACCCTACAAGGAAGTTCCTCTCGTTTTTGGTAAGCATTCTTTGTTCTTTAAACCGATATCAAGATGCACGAACAATGCTGATAGAGTGTCGTTTTAACATTTTTCACATAAAACCGTTAAAAAGTCTTATTGGTTGACATTTTCCCCAAAAAATCGTATTATATCATCTTATTGTTATATATCATTAAAATTATTTAATTAATTTGTTTGGAAAATTGATAATGCAAGAGCAATGGTGGAACGTAGATGTTGGACTTCTCAATCTAAGGCCAGCTCCAGTTTCTGATGCATATCTCATTAATGGCCTCGCTGGAGATTCATATCCTTGCTCTAAAAATAGTACTAATACTCATTCTTTACTTCAATCAAAAGTTAAATTTTTTTAATTATCTCACTATTTTAGTAACAAAAAAGGTTGCTTACAAAAAAAATTTAAATATCTTTTTTATATTGGCTTTGAAATATAGGGATGTTTAACCTCAAGGTAGTACAAGGAAAAACATATTTGCTAAGGATTATAAACGCAGCCCTCAACACTCACCTCTTCTTTAAAATAGCTAACCATAACGTGACAGTCGTGGCTTTAGACGCGGTCTACACGACGCCTTATGTCACCGATGTAATGGTCTTGACGCCGGGACAAACTATCGATGCACTTCTCATAGCCGACCAAGCCGTAGGAAAGTATTACATGTCCATAAGTCCTTACATTAGTGCCCGCTCGATAGTACCGACCCCCGGTGACAATTTCGATATTAGAGGCTTGATAGTTTATGAGGGTGCAGCGTCGAATGCACCCCCATCGAAGGCGTTGATGCCTTCAGGGATAAACGCAATATCTACCGCTCATAGGTTTAGTTCTAACATCACTGGCCTCGTGGGTGGACCCCACTGGAGGCCAGTACCTCGCCACGTGGACGAGAAAATGTTCGTAACTATGGGACTTGGTTTACACCCATGTCCACAGGGAACCAAGTGTATAGGACCATTTGGTCATATATATGCTGGTTCTCTCAACAACCGTACTTTTGTAATGCCGACAACAATTTCTTTGCAAGAAGCTTATTTCTACAACATCACCGGAGTCTACACCGATGATTTTCCTGACCAACCGCCGCGCAAATTTGACTATGCAAATTTTCAAGTCTCTAGTGATTCTGAATTCAAAACGATGTTTCCAGAGAGAAAGACTAGCGTCAAGACGGTTAAGTTTAATTCTACGGTCGAAATAGTTGTGCAGAACACTGGGATAATCACTCCAGAGAGCCATCCCATGCATCTACACGGCTTCAACTTCTATGTGTTAGGCTATGGATTCGGTAACTATGATCCAATCCGCGATGCAAGAAAGCTAAATCTAGTCAATCCCCAAATGCACAATACCGTCGGTGTACCACCTGGTGGATGGGTTGTTCTAAGATTCGTTGCTAATAATCCTGGTTAGTAACATCTATATACATCTACATTGAAAAATCAATAGGTTAATATGCGACTATAATGTAATATGTTTATGTTTTGCAGGTGCATGGATGTTTCATTGTCACATGGATGCACATTTACCTTATGGAATTCTAATGGTGTTCATAGTTCAAAATGGGCCAACTCAAGAAACGAGTTTGTTACCTCCACCGTCGGATCTTCCACAATGCACTCGTGATCCAGCCATCTATAAATCTCACACGACTAACATTGATGTGTCTTACTAGAAAGTAGCTAGGTTTGTTATTTTTCTTTTAATTTTACAATTTATGAAAAGTAGCCATCTATGAATCTCACACGACTCTTTGACCATCATCCTAAATTTTATATTAATGTATGCTAAACTTTATTTCACGGTACATGGACATCGTTCCTATTTCTTTTAACAATTAATTTATTAAAATTTCATATACGGTATAAATAAGTTGATTAGCCGCTATAAAATCTCTATTATCTAGAGAAACAGAGACAACAAAGGTTCCAAAACTCTTTCACCATCATCCTATGTCAGTGAATGATGCAGCTATGAATTAAAACAAGATTGTAATATTTTATGAATTTTTTTTAAAATCGGTGTGTTAACCCCTACGAAAATATAGAGTTTTTTTGGTAAATGNTCTATATACTGAAGTTTATACTCTTTAGTGTTGTTTAAAAATTTCTAACCACAATCTACATTTATATTAATCTATGCTAAACTTTCTTTCATAGAAAATGAGCATCGTTTCTATTTTTTAAAATTAATTTATTAAAACTTCATATACGGTCTAAATAAGTAGATTAACCGCT
>OVAN01000766.1:0-46069 GCA_900406275.1 Anastatica hierochuntica | reverse complement strand
TGTAAACTAGGGTTGGTTATGGCCGCGAGGGGGAAAGTTAGCACCGTGTATTGAGGCCTGGGTTTTGCTAGACGTCTAGGTAAAAACGTATTTTCGCGTAGGAGAGTCTAGGAGTCCGAGTCAGTCAACTGTTTTGGCGAAGCCATCTGGAGCAGCCTTATTTATGGGGTGGGGTTGTGAAGGGTGGAATCAGTACCCGCAGCGATTGGTAGTTTGCTTGTGCGACACACTAGGTGTCTTCTGTGCTTTCTTTAGGGGTTGTGGTCTAATTCTAGTCTAGCGGGGTTAGGCGGGTAGCAGGTGAGACGGAGTCGGGTCCGTCCTCACTGAGTGACTTGTTTGAAAAGTCACTCACCCCTCTCTTTCTTTCCCTTTTTCTTTTGGTGTTTCTGCAGGTAAAGTCGGAAGTAGTTAATTTGTGAACCGGTTGGTGAAGTTTGCTCCGGTTTTGGCGATACTATTTGGAGCAGTCTGGTACCCTTGGGTCGGGGTCGTTACAGATAACTATTGGACTGATTACAACACTGAAAATCATCTGCATCCAATGCAACGACTATATTTGTTGTGATATTTTAATAAAACATTAATTAAAAATATTTTAATGGCATTATCGAGATTATAAGCACAAGAAATGAGTTTACATAATTTTGCTTAGTTACTAGTTACTACGCTATTCTAATAATAAAAAATCATATTGTGCTATTCTAGTCAATTATTAGAGTCATTTCAGGTAATTTTTTTTCCGAAAAATCACTAACGAAAAATAAAAAATTTATTGTGGAATTATAAAACTTAGTCCACTTGGTTCTGGATCAAATGCTCTGATATCTTGTAGAATTAGATATCGAACTGACTTGATTTTATTGATGAATTTGCTAAATGTTCTTATACACAATGACAATAATTCTTGATAGACAAGCAATTCCTAATATATATGAAAAATAAACATTTTCTTTAAGAAATCGGATCATTATCCTAATATACTTAGAGTTCCAATATTGAATAAAAAAAAATTTATAGACACCATTTTTTTAAGTGTTGCAAATTATTTTGACTGTTTTAAATATTTTTTGGTTGAGATTGAATGATTTACTAGCTTCTTTTCTAATATTTGAAGTTTTTGATATTAAATCAAAATTTTTTTTAGGAAAAAATCCATAAAAATACACCAACTTAATTTCTATTACCAACTTAGTACACTAATTTTTCATGTGCTCATAATAATACACCAACTATTTTCATTTTTCAAACTAATACATCCACTATTTTTTTGTTCATTTTAAATCACATACATTTAGCTATCTATCCATTTAAAGTAAAATCGTCAAATTTTTTTTACTTAGTAATCATTTTTTGTTAAAAATATTATATAATATTTATGATTACATTATACTAAATTTTTTTTTGTCAACTTATACTAAATTATTTAAAATATTGAAATTTTTTAACTTTTTTATAAATTACGAAAAATAAGAAGGATCTATTAAACGATTATAATATAAATTAAGAATATGAATTTGTAAATATTATGAATAAAATTTAAATCTAAAAAAAAGTTAAAATAAAACTAACAGATAAAAAAAACCTAGTTAAATTGTTTAAAAAGCTATTGAATTTGAAACGAAAGATGCTAATGTTTAAAAAAAAAACTGGATATTATAAATGTTCCTCTTTTAATACATAAAAACACAAAATAGCATAGAAAGTGAAATTTACTTTATTTTACTTTCATATTTAAAATTATAATTGCTTTTGAAAAAGAAAAAATTACACAAAATGCAAAAAGATAATTTTTATAATTTTTATTATTTTAAGATATTTTTGGTTTTATTTTATCTTTGGTAGTTTTTAAATTATATTATTAATATTTTAAAATTTTAAAATTACATTTAAATATTTAATTAGATTTTTCAGATTTTTCAGAGAATTTTACTGTCTTTTTGAATTTTTATATGTTTTTGGAATAATTTAGTATAATATAATTACTAATATTGATATTTTAAATAAAATAATAAATACTTAAAAAATTTAACGGTGTTATTTTAAATGAGCAGATAGTTAGCTAGATGTGGTTTAAAATGTAGAAAACAAATATTTGACGTATTATTTTTAAAAACAAAAATAGTTAGTGTATTATCATGGACAGATGAAATTGGTGTATGACTATGAACATATATATAAAAAGTTGGTCTATCAAAGTAGTAACTGAAATTAAATTGGTGTATTTTTTATTCCTTGTTTTTATCAACGTTTCCATTATCGTCTTCTGTATCTCTCTAATAACATATTTTATTAAAAAAGTGAATGATAGATAAAGTATGAATATATTTGAATTTTTCTTTTATATTTCTAGAATTTTCGATCTCTTCTTGTCCCGCCCGTAATTAATATGAGACACAAACATAACATTTGTTTTAGTTCTCGAATTCTCGAATGGGAAATTCTATTTTGGGTTCTTGTTTGCCTATTCTTATTCATCATCTAATCGCTTGTACAATGCGACAACGTTCTTAATTATTCATATATTGTTCAATTCTTAGTGGAGAGAAACATATAAATACTCAAGAAAAATAAAATTCTTTACATTCTCACCACATGGATCTTTCGAGATAAATTTTTTTGAAAATTAATTCTCTTCTTATCTTTTAAAATTCTTATCTACTAAAAGTGAAGTACACCACCTTTTTCATATATGTTTTTAAAAAAAAATTAAACGTGTCTTAGAAATTTATTAAATATATCTATTGAATATAAATATTATTAATTATGAATAACATTGGAATATTTCAAAATCATTTTCGCACCAAATTTTAAACAATACACAATTAATAATTTTGTCATATAAACTTAAATCTGTATAAAAGTGAAATAAATACTCGCGTGAAGACTCGGATCAAATTGTAGTCATTAATAAATCAGATGAGTCATGACATGACATATGAGAGTTTGCTTTCCATCAAATTAAAATCGATTTTTCTTATATTTGACGTAAAGAAATTGCTGTGATAGAAAGGGGAAAAAAGAGAGGAGATTACATATTATCTAGAGAAAAAGAAATGGAATTATAAAGCAATCATGTTTTTGAATAATAGAAAAACATCAAACAAAGTAAGGCATGGCAATGGGGTCTGATGGCTACGTCCGAATAAAGGCACTAAGAAAAGTGAAGGGTTGAGAAATGGTCCACGTCTCTTCCAAACACTTTATTTTCATATCCGTTAGGTCGATCACCTGAAAGTTGAAACCAACCCGACCCAACCAAGAATTGCCTCTCACTAAATTCGCCTATTTTGTCTGCTCTCGATAAATGATAATACTAACAGCAAGATGTCCATTTCAATCAGGGTTTGCTTATGATGACGGATCTATGAAATATCGGACTTTTCTGATCCTATTAAACAATAAAGATGGTCCACTCCGACCAAGAGCATAGGTGATGTTTTGCTGACAGAGTTACTTGAACAATAGAATCAAAGCTTTGTTTTCTTTTAAAGAAATCGTATACCTTTGATATTGGGAGGGGCATTTGCTCATCCTAACATTTTATTTCATGCCCCTCTCTTTGTTAAAATTTTCGGGATATACCTTTTTAAATTCAGAACGTACGAGCCTATTTATATTTTTTTTTTTTTTTTAACACTAATAGTTTTATTTCAGACAAATCAAGAGAGCCTAGGAGACATGAGAGCCTCATTAGCTAAGGCATCCGCCAAATTATTAAGAGTACGAGGAATGAAATGAAATGAGATAGTAGTAAACTCTGAAATAATCAATCGGATGTCATCCAGAATCGCATGAATATCAACATGAGAATGCTTGTTATTGAGGAGATTGATAAGCACTTGCGAATCGGAGAACACGACTAGCTCAATAACTCCTTGTGAGCGAGCCTTAGTCAAAGCCATAAGAAGGGCCCAAGCTTCTGCCATCAAGGCAGATGAAACAAAATGAGAGGAGGCGGAATACTCTCCTAAAACATCATCCGTATTAGAACGGAACAACCACCCTGCACCACACTTCAACGTGGTAGAATTCCAGGACGCATCAACAAAGCAACGGAGCGTGTCACCATGAACAGGTGCCTGCTGAGGTATTGAGTTTCGCACCATCGGCTTCATCATGAACTGGGCTGTCTCCCATTGGCGAGCAGCTATAACCGTCGTAGAGAGTAAGTCCTGTGCTGAAGAAGATATGTTGGAGAAGACCAATTCATTCCTGGCACGCCACAGACCCCAGATGATCCAAGCAAAGAGGGCTGCGTGGGACACGCCAGTAGGCGGAAGAGCCTTAAAAGTACTTGCAGCATGCAAGAAGATCTTAACCGATGGGGGTTGAAGAAACTGGGACATAGCAATTGGTGATTGATCCCAAACATACTGCGCATATGGGCACAAGAGAAGTACATGATCTACTGTTTCATGACCGCCACACCGAAGGCATTGAAACTCACCAGCAACACCACGCGCATGAAGCTGTGAACCAACAGCTAAGGCACCTCGTGCCGCTTTCCACAAGAAGCTTTTGAGCTTTGGCAGCGTTAAAACCCTCCACACACACTTATTCCAATCAAAGTCCGAGCTATCATGTCCAGGTTCTTGCATCATGAGAACTTCATAGCCAGACTTAACCGTGTATACTCCCTTCTTAGATGGAAGCCAAGCTAGTCGATCCCGTGATGAAACCGTGCTCAGTCGTAGGAGTCGCACTAAATGAGTCGAATCAGGCAAGAGGCGGGAGATCAAACTCCAATCCCAGGTGTGTGTCTCCTGGTTTATTAGAGCAGAGACCCGAAGAGTAGCTGTAGCAAGAGGCGCAGGTCCCATCGGACGCATAGGAGAGCTTACAGAGAGCCATGGATCCTCCCATAGCCGAACCCGTGAACCGTCGCCTACAAGCCACCCCAAACCATGGCAAAGAACTTCCCGGCCGGCCATGACACTCTGCCAACCGTACGATGCATTAGAGCGGAGGGAGCAGTCCATAAATGGAGCATCCTGGCAATATTTGCTGAGGAGGATTTTAGCAACTAGGGTATTAGGAGAGGAGATTAAACGCCAACCAAGTTTTGCTAAAAGGGAGAGGTTGTAGGCCTGTATATCTTTAAAACAAAGGCCTCCCATTTCTTTGGGCTGAGTCAAAGAAGCCCATGAAACCCAAGCCATCTTTTGCTTACCCGGTTTATCATCCCACCAAAATCGGGTCAATGCAGATTAAATTCGCTTAACCAAAGATACCGGTAATCGAAAGCAGGACATGGCATAAGTTGGAATTGCAGAGAGAACCGATTTCAATAGAACCTCTTTCCCGGCTGAGCTCAAGAACCGTGTAGACCAGCTCTGTGCACGTTGCCTAATGCGGTCAGCTATTGACGTGAAAATGTCTTTTTTCTTCCTGCCGAAATGCTCCGGTAATCCTAGATAACGGCCATGACCGCCTTCCTGGTTAATACCAAGAATGCGACGAGCTAAAGCCCGACGGGAAGCAGGAGTTTTTGCCGAAAAAGTGATGTAAGACTTGGCTACATTAATCTGTTGGCCCGATACAATCTCATATGTGCGTATGAGTTGCTGCAATCGATGACAAGAAGCACTATCCGATCTGCAAAAAAACATCGTATCATCCGCGAACAGAAGATGATTAACTGGAGGACTTTGTCTAGAGACGCGAACCACCAGTAGCTCTCCCGATTCCTGAGCTTGGAGACATAAAGCGGAGAGGACTTCCGAACACAAGACAAACAGACATGGGGATAGCGGATCACCCTGGCGGAGACCGCGCGAGGGTATTACCCGACCCTGCGGCGTCCCATTAACCAAAAAAGTATATGAGACCGTCGTCACACATTCCATGATCCAAGCAATCCAATCGCGATGAAAACCAAATCGAATGAGCACAGCTTCCAAAAAATCCCACTCAATCCGATCGTAGACTTTACTCATATCTGTTTTCACCGACATAAAACTCTGAGAAGTCACTTTAGAAGTCTGTAGGTAGTAGAGAACCTCATGAGTTATCAGCACATTATCAGAGATCACGCGTCCTGGTACAAAACCAGATTGGTTCTCCAAAACTATCTCAGGAAGAACTTCATGCATTCTAGTAGTCAGAATCTTCGCAATAATCTTATAGAAGACATTGCAAAGCGCAATAGGACGATAATCAGATACGCGGCGAGCCGCCGATATCTTAGGAATGAGCCGGATATGCGTATCATTAAGTCTTGGAGGAAATTTTCGTGTCATGAAGAAAGCTTTAACCTCCTTGATGATATCCGGGCCAACTATCTCCCAGAAAGAGTGGAAAAACCCAGAAGAGAAACTGTCAGGTCCCGGCGCTTTCAGGTGATTAATGGCGAAAGTCGCAGCTCGGATCTCATCATTAGTAGGGTGCCGAATTAGAAGCTCATTCTGAGCCCTTGAAACCCGAGAAGGAAGAGCAGCAAGAGCCTCCGCAAAACCTCCTCTATCCACATATGAGAATAGATGCCCATAGTAGTTAGTGATGATCTTGACGATTTCATGTTCACGGTATTTAGCCACTCCAGAAGCATCTTCCATCACCGAAAATCTGTTGAAAGCTCGACGCGCTCGAGTCGTAGCATGGAAGAAGCCAGTGTTTTTGTCACCAGATTGAAGCCATAGAACACGGCTACGTTGCTGCCAAAACTTCTCTTCATCACGATAAGCGGCATCCAACGCAAGCCGAAGACGATGTAACTCAACCAAATCGGGTGTAGCTGAGGATAATACATTCTCCAAGGATTGTTGAAGCGAGGATATTAATTGTTGGCTGTTGAAGTTCTGTTGTTTAGTCCATCGGATCAGCGCATAGAGACAAGCCCGGAGTTTTGCTTCAATGTAGCCGCGTCACAGCCACTCCAAACCGAGGCAATTAATGCATATATCTCATCCTTTTCACATAGTCGAGCATCAAAACGGAACATCTTCTTATGAATGAGTCGAGTATCATCAAGGTAAAGAATCACAAGGCGATGATCGGATCCTTCAAGGCGTAGATACTCTAACCTTCCCGAAGGAAACATCTCATGCCAGGCATTATTTGCTAGTGACCTATCCAATCTAGCATGGACTAGATGGTCATGTCGCATCCCTCGCCAAGATAGATAGTTACCGGAGTGTTTGACGTCCCAAAGTCCATTAATGGGGACGAAGCTCCGGAAGCCAACAAACGAGCCCTCTGCACGCGGTGGGCCACCTCGCTTTTCTTCTTGTCTTAGCATGTCGTTGAAGTCACCAATAAGTGACCATGAAGAAGACCGTTGCTCCGCTAGCGAAGAGATAGCATCCCACACCTGTTGTCTATTCTCGCGAGATGGAGCATCGTATACAAAGGTAAAATGAAATGTCTTGTCCTGGAACACAACTTGAGTGTCAATGAAGTTAGCGGAGGATGACAATATAGAGATATTGACATCAGCTTTCCAAAACAAAGCCAGCCCCCCACTTAAACCAACCGGGGAAATCGTGAAATGATGAGCATAACCCATCCAACCTAGAACTTGAAGAACATAAGAATCATCATTTTTAGTCTCCATTAGAAACATTATGTCCGGGAAAATAGATAATCTAATTTCCTTAAGGCGTCGAACTGTCCAGGAGTTTCTAAGACCTTGACAGTTCCAACTGGATGTAATCATTGAGAAGCGGATGGTTTCCGGGAAACCATCAAACCCTTACAAGCAGGTGGCATAGAAGCCTTAGAGTTTTGAGATAAAGAAACTGATAAAACATCCTCATTGAGAGGTACAGAGGACCGAGAAGATGAAGCTTTTTTCCTAGGAGACGGCCTGGAGGAAGGTGTTGTACGCTTCCGCATCGGTTGACTTTTCTTCTTAGCCAATGGAGGTTTCTTAGCTTTAGTGCTGGCCGCAGGCATCGTTGAGGCTCCAATGTTGAACGTAACATGCTCTGGGAGAAGTGGCAAGGAGTGAGAAGTGAGCTTGCTTGAAGTAGAAGCTCTAATCTTACGACGAACATTCCTTTCGGTGCTCTTAGGATGATCAGAGATGAGAGAGACATGGATCTCTTCCTTACTTGGTTGGCCATGATGAGATTCTGCCTGAACTTGAACTTCATGAAGAGCCGAAGAGGAGTGAACTCGTTTACCCGAGCTGAGTTGCATTTCCAGAGGCGCAGTGTCACGAGAAAGACGATCAAATGCAGAGCGGACATGTGGATTTTGTTGAGAAGTAAGGCGCTCTAGGGCAGGTCGACGACCCTGTGAGGAGCTGGAGCCAGCCATTGGTACCGGAGGAGAGAGAGGAGCACTGTGCTCAGGGGAGGTGTCCCTAACCTGTACCACTCTGCACTGCCGATGGGAGGCAGAGTAAGACGCCCTGAGTTCGGAGCTCTGATGCTTGTGAATCCCACTCTCTCGCTTGGCTAAATGATGATCAGCATGGTAATCCTCCTTATATCTTGAGTTAGATCTTTCATAACGCGCATGGTGTCTCAGCTGTGGTACAGGAGAAGAGGACCGCCTAGCTGGAGACAAAGAGTGACGTCTTCTAGTAGGTGATCGGGAGCGTCGTCGCCGCGGAGGAGACGGAGGAAGGCGGCGAGGATGACGATCATGAGGGCTAGAGCCCGTGGATGCATGAGCATGGAGATGAGTCAGCTGGCGCCTCTCTGGATGTTCCTTCTTCCTGGACCTAAATGCCTTATCTTCCTCCAGCTTAAGAATGACGCGTTGAGAGTTAATCTCACGGCTGTCTTTGTGAGAAGAAGACTGAAGCGTACAGTCTGCTGCTTCATGACACAGAGAGTGGCATCGGAAACTGTGTCGTTGCAATCTCTCGTATTCAAATTCCAAAGAAGCTTCTTCTCTTGTCGGAAAAGAGAACTTTTCCTTGACAGTTAAAGGTTTGGTTCCATTGATCAGCACTTTAATACGCCCATCACGCGTATCATAGTCTAAGAAGTCATCGAGGCTCCTACCAATAGCCTTGAGTGTGTCGTATTTATAGTAGTGTACCGGGAGATCATGAATTGTGATCCAAAACGGGATCATGGCCGGAAAGGAATCCGAGATGATTGGTTCCCAACGCTCGATTATCAACATCTAACGTTTGTAATGAAATGGGGCTCGATCTAGGACCGATTGAAGATCTGATTCTGTTTGAAACCTGAAACAAAATCGCTCCCGTCCAAGAACTTTAGCAGTAATCCTATGACCTAATCCCCATAGCTGTGGCAAGAAGCTGATCACCGCCTTCGGACGTTGAATCTCCGGATTCAAGACTCGGCCTATCAAAGTGAGTTGATTCTCAGCAATGAGATCAGCATTATCGACCTCGGGCAGGCGTAGTGGTTGCTGGCGGATCCATTGCGAGGAGGTAGTGCTTTTATGAGCAGTCGGATGAGATGATCGAGAAGCCATAGAAGACGATAGGAATCGTAAGGAGATCAAAGGAGACTGTATCAAAATAGTAGACGAAAACAAACCGTGGTGAAGATCAGAAGGGAGCCTGCGATCGCCGTATAAACCCTAGCCATACATGATTTTTTATTCTGCCTATTTATATTCTTATGTTACAGGCCCATAATCTACGAATGTTGGAATCAACGAATCCTTCAAATAATATTTTTTGTCACTAATATCGTTCAAAAGGATAAATGTTTTTATAAAGAAGCATTAAACAACTAGTAGTCGTCCGAAAGAGATCAAAGAAATAGCTAATTTCAGTAAGCAAAATAGAGATGGAGATAGCAAGATCCTTTGATTAATTTAGAAGGTTTACTTTTTAATTAAACTTAATTTTGTTATAAATAACTTTGTGGATATACATTTTTTTATCAGCCAAACATTAATTAAAATTTAATACCATAATTGGTCATCCAATTAGGAAGAATACTGTTTACAACGGTAAACATTATGGATATTAATGCGATAATCTCAAATTAGATAATCCGCTTGCAAATTCTTCGTGCGCGGGATGATAAATAAGGAGAATCCTAAAAAGATGATTTCGTAACATTTGAAATCTTGAATGAGTGCATAGGAGGTGGACCATTCTTTCGGTTTTTAAGTGATAGTGATAAGTTATGCGCAGTCCGTCTCAAAAGTTTGGTAGTTAATCCCCTTTTCGTGTATCTCTTGCATCACCCAACGTAAAGCTTCCATCTTTGAGTGCAATGATGAGAGACTCTGTCATTGACACATTGCCCGAGAAGGACTGCCTTACCATCTCCATCTAAGTAGATCCATGATAGCTTGAGTTTTAACACGATAAACTAACTGTAAGTGCACAATAAATATGCAGTAGCATATGTGGGATCAAATCGAGAAGAATAAAGATCACGCGGAGGGAATGAGGTTCAATTACGAGCTAAAGTGAGTAAGAAAATTGTTTGTGAAACTATTTAATTCCAAAGAAAGAAAAATGAGAAAGCAAACAATAAAATAATGGAAACAAGGTTGTATCAATTGGATAAAGCATTGCGCACATGGTATTTTCAGAGAAATCAATTCATTGTTAACAAGTAAGATAGATTATCAGGAATCAAGAATAAGAATCGTCTTAAAACCAAATCACGAATATAAAATCAACCTACTTCCGTAGAGATAACTATGTATGTAATAAAATTTTAAATACTAACTTCCGTTGAATTTCATATTCTAAACATGCATTAGATTCAGGTTTGATACGTTCATAAAGCGCAATAACATTAACTTCTTTTGGCTAAGGACAATTTGCTCATCTAAAGTTCTTTCAGGAATTTAAACACTCTTTCAATACATTAAACACTATTATGTCCATTTTTTACACATGTGAGCACATATGACAATTATAAAGAATTAATGGAGATCAAGGAAGGGTAAGGTGAAGGTGTGCACATAAAAATATGCTACAATATCTATAAATAATATAAAAAAAATTTCGGTTCAGATATTTAGAGAAGAAACATTAGGTATTTTGAACTGTTCTGGTATTTCGAGTACTCTTAGCTATTTTAGGATATTTTTAAATACGTTTTACTACTTTTGGGATAATTTGGGGTATTTCGGATAACTCTTGATATTTAAGATATTTTCAAACCTTTTCTAATATTAAATCTAAATAACTAATATATTTAAGCATATAGTTGTGGTTTGAGCATTTTTCAGGTACCCAAAATATTTTGGTTCGGATCGGGTTCGGTTTCGGTTGCTCGGGGATTGAAGTTTAGGATCGTTTGGATATTTTATCGGGTTCGGTACTGATTTTTGGATGGATTCGGTTTAGATTTATGGGTTCGGTTTTTCGTCCACCCCTAATAATCTTAGTGAAAATGGTCATAATCTCAAACACAATTTTGACACGATAGAACCAAACAATAGAAGAATGACTTAAAACAAAAAAACGGTATTATTAGCATCCTCTCTAGAATTATTTCATATCGTCTCGATGTAAGGGGTGAGAAGTAAAAGAAATAAAATAAAAAGCCTAAAAGAAAAGAAAAGCAAAAAACACTTACCAGTGGGTTGCTTCCCACTAAATGTTTGTTTGAAGTCATTAGTTTGACTTAACTACGGTAGAGGAATCATTCTGGAAGGACTTGAAAACTTTCTCAAAAACAAGCTCCTCCATCAAATGTCTTAAGATGAAAATATTGCTCATTAGAAAATCAAGAAGGAGGTAGAACTCTGATTTTTGGCACAAACTCTAAACAGACAGGAAAGGGAGAGACTCATATTTACTAATGATGGAAGTCTTGCCAAATGGAAACCACCTCAATCTCGTGGTTAAATCTAATGTAGGATCATCATGGTCATCAGACAAAAGATTGGGGGGAGCTGCTCGGGTATTGAGAGATAATCAAGGTAAAGTCAAGATGCATAGTAGAAGATTCTTTGCAAATGTTACCTCTAAGGTTGATACAAAATTACAAAGTATTTTGTAGTCTATAGGAAGCATCAAAATTCTTAGATATAAAAAGTTATGTTTGCTATCGAATCTGTTTAGCTGGTGAAAGCAGTAAAAAAACCAAAGGATTGGTTGACTAAGAGTTTCCAGGTATCATTAGCTGTCTCGAATTTTTCGGATTGGGAATTGGTATATGATTCAAAAGCAAGAAATAGAAGAGCAAATCTCATTGCAGTGAGTGTCACTAAAGATGCTCGATTACAATCTTATGTAGCAGCCGGAGCACCAAGTTGGTTGGAATCAACATTCAACTTTAAGAGAGTATCTCTTATTTAGCCTTTAATTAGTATTAATCGTTGTTTAGGTGATCATTATTTGATGGTAAGGTCTTGGTGTGAGTCTTTTCTTTTGGTTCCTTTATGGCTAAAACCTTTTTACATGTTGTTTTTCCTTCAATTATTCAATACAACCAGTTGATAAAAAAAAGAGTTTGAATTTGATTTTTCTAGAAGCTTTGCATGTTAAGTTATATTTATGGACGTTTTTAATTGTATTTTCTATATTTAAAGAGTTAATTCTCATAAATAAAAAGTTAAGCTTTGATTATTATTTTTGGAACCTTGAGAGTGATTCTCATTTTCTTTCAGTGGTGTGTAATATCCATTGATCAACCCAATCCGTCTTGGTGTGTCATATCCAAGGGATCAATCATTATATTATAAGCCTTTCGCATCCTCTGTGAGACCAATCAATCCATCGGCAAATCATGAACTTTCTACACCTCTTGTGTGACCATTCTCTCCACATCCTTTGATCTTTGAAACTTTACGGTATCTTGGAAGCAAAGTTTATCCTTTACCAACTCAAAGTGTCGAATCCTTGGGAGATTCTCATCACTTGAGGGATCAGAGTCAAATTAGAACCTTCGTCGTTCATATGCTCTTTGTGCTTGCCCTTTTTGTTGACTTTTTAGGCTTTCTCACATAAGAATGAGTATCTCCATCAAAGACTCTGTTAACATAATTCTTTTCAGCATTCTCTTGAGCTCCCTTAACATCTAGCTCATCATCCCTATGTGTGGTGACACCAGAAGCATGTTTGGCAGCTCCACGAGTTGATATAGCATAGAAGTACAACTTCTTGTCAATGTGGTAGAATGCGCCTTTCATGTTAGATAAATCAACTACATCGCTCAATGTATTAAGAAAAGGTCTTCCAAAAGTCAGCAGCATATGAGATTCTTTGCTCATCTCAACCACATGAAAATCTATAGAAACCAAAAAATCTCTCACCTTGACTTTTTTATCCATGAGAATGTCTTGTGGGTGTGTAGTAGAAGCTTTAGCAAATTTCAAACACACACCAGAAGTCTTTTGAGCTTCAATCCCCAAACTCTCAGCAACACCTTTAGACATGACATTAACGCTTGACCCGAAATCATAAATTTCCTTGAAGAACTTCTTGTACAATGGAACATTCTTCACTGCCTCATAAAGAACATTAACTGTAACCTTACTCATGATATTTTTACAACGAACATACTTCTTCTCATCCCCTAGTCCAGCTTGACGTCTCGAATACGGGGCTTTAGGAACATAAGGAGGAGGTTCCACAAACTCTAGCTCAGCATCCACAGAGCTTTGAACGACATCTACAATTTTCGCATACTCGTCAAGCACTAAACCGATCGATCCATGAANGGGGGGGGGGGGGGGGGGGGGGTTAATCGATCTCTTCCATTCTAAAAGATGTTGCAACATTGTTTCTTGCATAGGATTGATCTATCCCTTCTTGAGATCGATCGATCCTTTCCACTCCGAGTGCATCTTCTTCGTCTTCTCTCGTGAGCACAACAATATCTACCTTGAATAGACCTTTATTTTCCTGAATAAGTCCTTGGTGTTGTTATACTCCAAGAAGTACTCTTAGTTACTCGGTATTCTAACGCATTCGCTTTGTATTAAGGGATTCGAACTTCCCTTTTAGGTCATCAAGAGTATTAAACCTCCTATTCATATCATTTTACATGTTGCCAACCTTGATGTTGATGTCCATGACGTTCTTATTTTAACCCTCTAGCAACTGTTGCATCATCCACTTCAACTTACGTCCTGAGAAGGATGTGTTGGGGTGTGTTTCCCTGGTTGAATACACTTTGATTCTGCGCAAAGGGCTTGTAATTTTGGTTGAAACCTCTGTTCAAATATTTTCCCTGGTTGAATACACTTTGATTCTAAGCTCATCAATTCACAAAATTTCTTTATCTTATTTCTCTATTGCTTTTATTTCTCATGCTTCTTATTGATTTATCTGACAAAAAACCCAAATAGTTAAGATATTGATGCCCACTTTTGTTGGTCACCATTATTATGCGGTAAAATCTTTTTAGAATTTTTATAAAACAGAAATAAAATATTGATGCCTAATATAAACTAGTGGACCTTTGCCACAATTGTTCACTTCATTTCATAATTTTTCATAAGTCCTTATTGGTAGATCTTGCTTTCCACAATGATACATATGCTCTATTAGATATTAAGCATTTTAAAGTAATATATATTTTTAGTAAAAACATTTGGTTAAATTATTTGAAACTAATTGATTGAAAACCTAGTTTGATGGCATGATAATAAAAGTCTAATGAATAAGATGATGTTTATAGGAGTATTAATTAGTTTATTAAATAAAATGATCATGGAGTTGTCGTAATTTATATAAAATTCAATATACTTCCATAACCATATCTTCTTACTATCATCTATAGAATTGAGGGTCATAAGCCAAATCAAATATTTTATTGTAAAAGATCCTCAAGTTCTTTATAACAATGTAAAAAAGGTTGATATAATATTGGAATTACACGAAGCTTATGAGCATTCAATGATCAATAGTTTTCAAGCCAAGGTTGCATAAGCGGTTAAAGATAGAGATGGATAACTCTTTCGGAGGTTATTAACCAAACGAAGTGGTGAGCTTGTTAACTTTCTGGGTGACTCCACACACTAGAAGGAACAAGTCTCTAAACTCATTAAGTAAGGGGAAAACCACGCTCAATACTTAGATAAATTTGAGGACAAACCAAGACACAAAAGACACTCTGTTGTAAAAAACTCTCAAAGTTAATTTATAAATGATTCGTGATTTATACAATGATATGAGCTAAAATTATATAAGCTCGTGATCAGCTAGTAATAAATGTCTAAAGCATTAAAAGACAAAATAGATCAACATTAATGATAATTTCAATCAAATGTTTGATTGATTGGTCTTGCATGCTTGATCCCTTGACCAAATGAGGAAAGGAGTGTGTTCCTTGTATCTAGACAGCTTGGGAAGGTAAGTTAGATTTTTTTGAACCATCTTTATTGATTTTATAGCCTCTAACGCGAGCTCATTCAGAAAGAGGAAAATATATGGTGCCTTGAATGCATACAGCTGCAAATAAGTTAAGACGAGGATCTTTCGGTTTAAAAATTTATAACTTTCAATTCTGAAAAGTTATTGACTTAAAACCAACTCGTGATGATGCTTTGATGAATCAAGATTATAGATAAATTTGATTCATAGCTCGGTTCACTCTAGTTTGTTTGGAATTCACCATTGAATGCACCTACGTCAAAACCAGGCGACTTCTGGTTCATCTGAATTGGAAAATTAATAACTTTATGCTCAGAGTAGCTTTTGAGATGATTCGACTTTGCAGTGAAGCTCTGATGAGTTACGTTTTCATAAAAATTGAGTTTGTTCTTTTCTTTTTTTTCCGCGGCAATTGAGTTTGTTCCTTAACGAATTTTTATTTCTCGGAAACCGTTTGTGTTTACCGCGTTGCTCTGTAAGAGATTTGCTTGTCAAGGAATCGCATGAAGGCGGTTTGATGGGGCATTTTGGAGTGGATAAGACGTACCATGTGCTGAAGGAACATTTTTATTGGCCGAGCATGAATAAGGACGTCGAGAAGCACTGCAGCAGGTGTATCACGTGAAAACAGTCCAAGGCAACGAGCAATTCACAAGGCTTGTATACCCCTCTCCCTATTCCTACTGTTCCTTGGGTTGATATCTCAATCGATTTTGTGCTTGGATTGCCTAGGACTAGACGGGGTAGAGATTCTATTTTCGTTGTGGTTGATAGATTCTCTAAGATGGCTCATTTCATAGCTTGTCATAAGACTGATAGTGCTGTTAATGTTGCTGATTTGTTCTTCCAGAATGTCGTACGCTTACATGGTATGCCTAGAACCATTGTGTCTGACCGAGATACTAAGTTTCTTAAATATTTTTTCAAGACTTTGTAGTCTAGATTAGGGACTAAATTGTTGTTTTCTACTACATGTCATCCTCAGACAGATGGACAGACGGAAGTAGTTAATAGGTCTTTGTCTACATTACTGCGTTCTATTGTGGGGGAGAATATTAAGTCTTGGGAAGATTGTTTATCACATGTTGAGTTTGCATACAACAATTCGGTTAATAGAACCACCAAGTTTTCTCCGTTTCAGATTGTTTATGGCTTTAGTCCTTTGACACCGGTGGATTTATTGCCTTTACCATAGAATGAACAAGCTAATCTTGATGGAAAAGCCAAGGCCGAGTACATTATTTCTTTGCATGATCAGGTCAAGAAGAACATAGAGACTTCTACAGCTGCATATGCACGGCACACCAACAAGAAGAGGCGTGAACTGATCCTTAAGCCTGGAGATTTGGTGATCATACGTTTGAGGAAGGAACAATTTCCAGAGGAGAGGGATTCCAAGCTGGATAAACGCATGGATGAACCCTTTCAAGTCTTAGAACGAATCAATGACAATGCTTACAAGATCGATCTCCAAGGTAAGTATATTGTGAGTTCCACTTTCAATGTTGCTGACTTGCTTCCATTTCCTGCAGATTTGAGGAAAAATCTATTTAAAGAGGGAGGGGATGATGCAACACAGATGTAGCTTGGAGCTGGATTGGAGTTAAGTTCAAGTGAAGATGAAGAGGAATCGAATTCAAGTCAAGAACCAATCAAGTAATCCAATGGACCAATTACAAGATCTCAAACCCGAAAGCTTGAAAGAGAATTCAGACTTTGGTTTATGGTAAACCAGATTCGATGGTTGCTGGATCAAACCAGCTTCAAATCAGACTTTTTAATTTATCGGTTCTCATGGGTTAAATTTTAGTTTTGGGTTTTAATTAATTTTTGGTTTAGTTGAATTAATTTTCGAAACACAAGGGGGTTATTTTTTGGTTTAATAATTTCGACATATTGGTTTTTTTTAGGTTAGGAGTTGTCGAAACCCTTAGTAGAATAGGTTAAATACTTTGTTTACGCAGACTTTAGTTTCATAGAGAGTTTTATGCAAGTTTTCTTCTTTTTCACAGTGATTCTGAACCCTTGTTCATCATTGAACAGCTGCTAGCTTCAGAGTTCATTCTCAACAGCTTTGTCTTTAAGATCATAAAGGGAGTTCATTCACCCGATCTAAAGATCATCTATCGTTTTCTCATAAACACCCATCATCTTTCTACCACCCTCTGCCAAAATCAGAACCAAAAACCAAAAATAAGTTTTCGATCTCTTGTTTCAGCCATCAAAAGGGACTAAAAACCTCCCAAAGTCTTTCAAAAGGGCATCAAGTGGTATCAGAGCACTGAAACAGAGATCTCTGCATAAAACAACAGCAGCAAAATCGGTGATACTTTCTCTAAATCCATCGAATTTTTTTTTGTACCTTGGAAACACTTTCTGCTCTATCTTATTCTGAATTTGCAAAGGCTTTTGAGATACAATTACAATGGGACAAAAATATCTGAACGCTTTAAAAATCTGAAAAAGCTGAAGAGAAATTCAGCTTCTTGTGGTAAAGGGATTGCGGCTGCAATTTCCGCTGCAAGTTTCAGCCTTTGCAACCAAACTCTTAATCTCTCTATCTTTCTTTGGGGTAGGGAATTATTCTGTACGTGGAGTTTGATCTTTGCTGAACTTGGGTGATCACACGAAAATTTCAGAGAGAAAAACACCACAAAAATCGAGAGAAAACACTGCTTTTGCTAAGATTTTTTCTAACTTTAACCCGTTTGTTTGAGTTTGTTGGATTTTATAGGTTCTGATCGAGATTTCCAGCAGCAAAACACAGCAAATTCTCGGCCCAAACAAACGACATTGGCTGGAAATTTTCAGTAATTTTAACACTTGTTGATTTTGGTGATTTTCTTTGCAGAAACATGGCAGGTTCTGACAAGGATTCACAGCTTCCGACGGAACCACCACCTATTCCACTTAACAAATTACAGTTTGAAGCAATTGTTGCTGTTGTAATTAAAACCCTAGAGAAAACTAACGTTCATAATTCTTCTAATAGTGAACGTGATGTGCAGGATGTAAAATCTGCAGCTAAGGCGAAGGAAAAACGAGATGGCAAGTGGATCATGGGCGAAGTCTCAGGCTATGCGGCTGTTTCTTTTGATGAAGACGAAGAGTTGCTTCAAGGAGTTGCTGAATACTCGACACATAGGAGACCAGCGAACAGAAGAGCCCCAATTCGCGATGAGGATATCATGTTTGGCTATCATACTCCACGGCGAGTTCAAAGACAAGCTGCTGAACCTACAACTGCTGATGAGAGCCTCGACAACCTCAAGTTGCGCATTCCATCTTTTGATGACAAGAACGATCTAGATGCGTATCTTGAATGGGAGAAAAAGATGGAGAATGTTTTTGATGTGCAGAATTTTTTGGAGTCTAAGAAGGTTCGACTTGCCGCTACTGAATTCAGTGGTTACGCCCTTCATTGGTGGGATNACAGGGGAGCCTCAAGTAGCCTCTTGGTTTGAGCTAAAGACGCTTATGAAACATTGTTTTGTTCCTGTTCATTACACTAAAGAGGTACATCAAAAACTTCGTAGATTAACTCAAGGACTGAAATCTGTTGATGATTATTTTTCGGAGATGGAAACTTTGATGATTCGAGCTGATTTTGATGAGAATGAAAACGCCACTATGGCGCGGTTTCTGACTGGTTTAAATCGTGAGATACAAGACCAGTTGGAGATGTATGATTTTAATGTTGTGTATGAGCTGTTGCACAAGGCTATTTTGATCGAGAAAAGACTGAAGCGAAAGGCCACACAATGTCCTTTTTCAAGCAATTTTCGGACCCCAAGAGCTGAACAAATTGGCGGAAAATCAGTAGCTGAACCGAAGAATTTTTCGTGCGAGAATAAAAGCAAACCAGTAGCTGTTCGTTCTCGAGACGTCAAATGCTACAAATGCCAAGGTTTTGGGCACTATGCGAATGAATGCACCAACAAGAAGGTGATGCTCGTGTTGGACAATGGGGACTTAATTTCAGACAATGAAAAATCTGAATATTCAGAGGAGGAGATGGTAGATTATCTGGTCTATGGAAAGTTGATGGTGACACGGAGATCACTGGCTGTTCAGACTTCCCCATCCGAAAATGATCAAAGGGAAAAAATTTTCCATACTCGATGCTTAGTTTCTGATAAAGTTTGTAGTTTGATCATAGATAGTTGAAGTTGTACTAACGTGGCGAGTGAATGTTTTGTAGGAAAAATTGGAATGAAAACAAGGAAGCATCCAGCAGCTTACAAGCTTCAGTGGCTGAATGAGGATGAAGAGCTAAAGGTTTCTGAACAAGTGACAGTTCCACTGAGCATTGGTCGCTACAGTGATGAGGTAATATGTGATGTTTTTCCTATGAATTCAAGTCATATTTTGTTGGGTAGACCGTGGTAGTTTGGCAAGAAGGCAGTCCATGACGGATTCACAAACCATTATTCTTTCAAACATCAAGACAAAAAAATCGTAATGGCACCCTTATCACCGCAGGAAGTCTATGCCGATCAGCTGCATTTAAAACGCAGCAAGGCGGAGCTTCAAGCTCAAAAGTTGGCCGCCACTTCTACTGACAAGAAAGAGGTGCTTCTCATGGCTAAGGTAAAAGATCTTACTCAAGCTATGCATCTTTCTCAGCCCATGTTTTTAATTACTTCTAAAGATTCACTAACAGTTTCTGCTAAGCTGACACCAAAGATTCCGAGTGATCTTAAGAATGTTTTGCAGGACTATGCAGATGTGTTTCCAGAGGAGATGCCGCCGGGGCTGCCACCAATTCGGGGTATTGAGCATCAAATTGATCTCATCCCAGGTGCTGCTTTGCCGAACAGACCAACATATCGTACTAATCCGGAAGAAACAAAGGAGCTGCAAAGGAAAATAGAAGAGCTGTTGGCGAAACAACACATCCATGAGAGTCTAAGTCCCTGTGTCGTGCCTGTCTTGCTTGTTCCAAAGAAAGATGGTAGCTGGCGCATGTGTGTGGATTGTAGAGCCATCAACAATATCACTATAAAGTGTCGACATCCTATTCCGCGTTTAGATGATATGTTAGATGAACTGCATGGGGCTTGTTGTTTTTTGAAAATAGATCTTAGGAGTGGGTATGATCAGATTAGAATGAAAGAAGGAGATGAATGGAAAACTGCATTTAAGACTAAGCTTGGTTTATATGAATGGCTTGTCATACCTTTTGGACTTACTAATGTACCTAGTACATTCATGCGATTGATGAACCATGTTTTGAGAGCATTTATAGGTCATTTTGTTGTTGTTTATTTCGATGACATTTTGATTTATAGTAAGAGTATGGCTGATCATGTTTCCCATCTTAAATCTGTTCTTGACGCACTTAGAAAGGAAACGTTATATGCGAATATGAAGAAATGTAGTTTTAGAACAAATCACCTTGTGTTTTTAGGATATGTTTTGACAGCTCAGGGAATCATGGTGGATGACGAAAAGATCCAAGTGATCAAGGACTGGTCGAGTCCTACAAGTGTTGGCGAGGTCCGCAGCTTTCATGGTCTCGCAGGATTTTACCGACGATTTATCAAGGATTTCAGCACAATTGCAGCATTGCTGACGGAAATAATCAAGAAATCTGTGGGTTTCAAATGGGAAAAGGAGCAAGAAGACGCTTTCCAACAGCTGAAAGGGAAGTTGATTAATGCGCCTTTATTAGCTTTACCTGATTTTTCTAAGACTTTTGAGATCCAGTGTGATGCTTCTGGTGTAGGAATTGGAGTTGTGCTTATGTAGGAGAAGAGACCAATTGCCTATTTCAGCGAGAAACTCAATGGAGCAAGGCTGAATTATCCAACTTATGACAAGGAGATGTATGTGCTGATTCGAGCATTGGAGATGTGGCAGCATTATCTCTGGCCTAAGGAGTTTGTCATTCACACAGATCATGAGTCTCTGAAGCATCTGAAGGGCCAACACAAGTTGAACAAACGCCACGCCAAATGGGTAGAATTTCTGGAATCTTTCCCATCTGTGATCAACTACAAGCAAGGTAAGGAGAATGTAGTTGCAAATGCTCTGTCTAGACGATTTGCATTATTTTCTGCCTTAGAAACCAAGCTGCTAGGATTCGAATATGTCAAAGAATATTATGCTGATGATTCTGATTTTTCTGAGCATTTTAAAGAAGGGATCAAACATACTAGCAACAAGTTTTATGTCTTTAACGGATTTTTATTTCTCGGAAACCGTTTGTGTTTACCGCATTGCTCTGTAAGAAATTTGCTTGTCAGGGAATCGCATGAAGGCGGTTTGATGGGGCATTTTGGAGTGGATAAGACATACTATGTGCTGAAGGAACATTTTTATTGGCCAAGCATGAAGAAGGACGTCGAGAAGCATTACAGCAGGTGTATCACGTGCAAACAGTCTAAGGCAATGAGCAATTCACAAGGTTTGTACACCCCTCTCCTTATTCCTACTATTCCTTGTGTTGATATCTCAATGGATTTTGTGCTTGGATTGCCTAGGACTAGACGGGGTAGAGATTCTATTTTCGTTGTGGTTGATAGATTCTCTAAGATGGCTCATTTCATAGCTTGTCATAAGACTGATAGTGCTGTTAATGTTGCTGATTTGTTCTTCCAGAATGTCGTACGCTTACATGGTATGCCTAGAACCATTGTGTCCGACCGAGATACTAAGTTTCTTAGTTATTTTTGGAAGACTTTATGGTCTAGAATAGGGACTAAGTTGTTGTTTTCTACTACATGTCATCCTCAGACAAATGCACAGACGGAAGTAGTTAATAGGTCTTTGTCTGCATTGTTGCGTTCTATTGTGGGGGAGAATATTAAGTCTTGGGAAGATTTTTTTATCATATGTTGAGTTTGCATACAACAATTCGGTTAATAGAACCACCAACTTTTCTCCGTTTCAGATTGTTTATGGCTTTAGTCCTTTGACATCGATGGATTTATTGCCGTTACCACAGAATGAACAAGCTAATCTTGATAGAAAAGCCAAGGCCGAGTACATTATTTCTTTGCATGAGCAGGTCAAGAAGAACATAGAGACTTCTACAGCTGCATATGCACGACACGCCAACAAGAAGAGGCATGAACTGATCCTTAAGCCTGGAGATTTAGTGATGATTCGTTTGAGGAAGGAACAATTTCCAGAGGAGAGGAAATCCAAGCTGGATAAACGCATGGATGAACCCTTTCAAGTCTTAGAATGAATCAATGACAATGCTTACAAGATCGATCTCCAAGGTAAGTATATTGTGAGTTCCACTTTCAATGTTGCTGACTTGCTTGCATTTCCTGCAGATTTGAGGACAAATCTATTTAAAGAGGGAGGGGATGATGCAACACAAATGGATCTTGGAGTTGGATTGGAGTTAAGTTCAAGTGAAGATGAAGAGGAATCGAATTCAAGTCAAGAACCAATCAAGTAATCCAATGGAACAATTACAAGATCACAAACCCGAAAGCTTTCAAGAGAATTCAGACTTTGGTTTATGGTAAACCATATTCGATGGCTGCTGGATCAAACCAGCTTCAAATCAGACTTTTTAATTTATCGGTTCTCATGGGTTAAATTTTAGTTTTGGGTTTTAATTAATTTTTGGTTTAGTTGAATTAATTTTCGAAACACAAGGGGGTTATTTTCTGGTTTAATAATTTTGACATATTGGTTTAGTTTTAGGTTAAGAGTTGTCGAAACCCTTAGTAGAATAGGTTAAATACTTTGTTCACGCAGACTTTAGTTTCATAGAGAGTTTTATGCAAGTTTTCTTCTTTTTCACAGTGATTGTGAACCCTTGTTCATCATTGAACAGCTGCTAGCTTCAGAGTTCATTCTCTACAGCTTTGTCTTTAAGATCATAAATGGAGTTCATTCACCCGATCTAAAGATCATCTATCGTTTTCTCATAAACACCCATCTTCTTTCTACTACCCTCTGCGAAAATCAGAACCAAAAACCAAAAAGAAGTTTTCGATCTCTTGTTTCAGCCATCAAAAAGGACTAAAAACCTCCCAAAGTCTTTTAAAAGTGCATCACACAATGATGCACAAAGAAAAATAATAGTTGACTTGATATTTTTCGAAGAACCATCATATTATTATAATGATATGTTATATGTTGCTTGCTCTTAAAGAAAATTTAAAATATGATCTTCACCAGCCAAAATATATTGGGAATCTAACTATTTATCCGAAAGTATACAAGGAGAAGTCTGTGAGTTAATCATCCACCGTCTAAAGATTTTATGGCATCGACTAGAAGGTCGATTGTATCCTTGTTAATGATCAGTAACAGGAACTTTGCTACACAATTTGTTCTGGATTATGAGCATATTTAAGATCCTTCTATATATTAAATCAAAGTAAACTTCAGTGAAATTTTCTTATGTGTCACTCATATAAGAGCTTTGAACATTAACCTTATAATTTGATTGGTTGAAAGATTTGAAATTATAACTTAATTTTGATTTATTTAATTAATCTCTAAAATAAACAAATAACCATGAATCACTTTAACTAACTTGCCAAATATCCTTTAAGATCAACGAGTACTAACCTAATTTCCAAACATTAAAATATTCAATTTATATCGATTTTAATCTTCCCATAAAAATATATATTTAAACACATACACTTGGACGTTTGCTTACATTATAGAATAAACCTTATAGAATTTACAAATTAAAAGTATATACATTTTTTCTTACCAACCAAACACTAAATCAGATAGTCATTCCGTAATTGGTTGCCCAATTTGGAGGAGAAGAATCTACAAAGTTATAATCATAATGTAAATTACGGGATCCTCGAGCTAGGCTGTATGCATGTGTATTCGTTGTGCGCGGTATTTTTGATAATGTGAATCCTGGAAGCTGATCACGTAGCCGTTGAAAGTCTTGGATGTAGTTATAGAAAGCTGGCCAATCATCTGGATTGTGTAGAATCGTAAGTAGCTCCATACAATCGATCTCGAATATCTGGCAGTCAATTTTTCTAGTTATCAATTCTGACATGGCCCACAGAAGCGCTTCCAATTCTGAACGCAAAGGTGAAAGACTTCGGCGGAGGCACTTTGCACCGACTAAGACTGTCGAATTATCCCTATCGTGACACATCCAACCTAATCCAGTAAAAGGTTCCGATTGTTTCCACGATCCATCTGTACGGCAACGCCGTTCAAAAGAACTTGTGCTCCCCAAAGTCTTCCCATCTTCATCCGTCGGAGGAGTGAATTGTGCTTCCTCCCAGGCCAAAATTTCAGTCTCCGCATTTTTCAGAATGTCCTCAACTTCTAATTGGATTCCTTGGAAAACCTTTTGATTCCTTGCCTTCCAAATTAACCATAAGACCCATGGGAAAAGATCACCAACTGTCTCTTGGTGTCTTCTAGGATTCCGCCAGAAAAGGTAATCCATACTGGAAAATAGAGAACATGTTGGAAATTCCTCATGGTTTGCCGGGTTTCTACTAAAATTCCAGATGTGCCCAAGCGCGTCACGCTCAAAGAAAACATGATTGATAGTCTCTTCAGCGAGACCACAACGTTTACACATAGTATCACAAGGGATCCCCCTCCCAATTAGTTCAGTCGTCACCGCCAAACTCCCAGTAATAATTTGCCAGAAGAAATGTTGAATTTTCAGTGGACATTTTATCGTCCATGGGTATGCTTTCAAAGCCTCCAAGCCCGATCCCCAGCCATTGTTATTAATCCGCTTTATCGCCTCCGAATTCAAAAGTCTATACCCTGGCTTTACCGTATAGTGGCCTGATTTAGTGTAATGCCAAACTAAACCGTCGGAAGTTGTGGTCCGACTTGGTTGGATACCACGTATAAGTCCTATATCCTCTGGTTCCATAAATTCATGTAATATTGGCATGTGTCACTCCCGTGTGAGAGGATCTATTAAATGTTGTACTTGTAACCGAGGATGCCAAGCACTACCTCGCCCCCTCGCTGGACGTGGAACTACATCCGGTATCCATGGATCATGCCATACAGATATATTGATTCTAGAGCCAATCCTTATCCTAACTCCTTTTTGTAATAATTTTCTTGAAGAGAGAATACTCCTCCAACCGAAAGAGGGTGAATGTGGCGTTTTAGCATTTAAAGGATGAACCTTCTTGAAATAACGACCTCGTAATACTCTTGCAACCAGAGATCCTGAAAATTGTATTAGTCTGCAAAATTGTTTGGCCAGTAAGGCCGTATTAAAATCCTCTAGAGACTTGAAGCCTAAGCCTCTTGCCTCTTTTGGGATACATAATTTGTCCCATGCAACCCAATGGAGACCGCGGTTACATCCATTGGAACTCCACCAAAAATATGCAATCGCAGTCGCTAACTGTGATATCAATCTTTGGAGAAGCTTAAAACATGACATGACATAGTTGGGAAGCGCAAGAGCAACTGATTTAATCAGAATTTCCTTGCCTCCTTTTGAATGTGTTATATACATTATAGAATGTGTGAATTTAAGTAATAAATTTTTATGGAAATTACACATTTAAATTTACTGAATTTTATTATACTATTGAATCATTTAAAAAGATTATATTTGTATGTAATTTTACTAGATATTAATAAATGGATTTTCTTATATTGATGAATCATTTAAAAGGACTTTATTTTTATAAAATATTAATAAATCTTCATAATTTGAAATAAAACAGAATTCAAATATGAATATTTGTGTTAATGTGTTAAATATCATCCTATATATTAAATCAAAGTACATTTAAGTGAAATTTGCTTATGTGTCACTCATATAAGTACTTTCAACATTAACCTTATAATTTGATTGGTTGAAAGATTTGAATTTTTAATTTTATTTTGATTTATTTAATTCATCTCTAAATAAAAAATTAACCGTGAACTACTTAAACTTACTTGCCAAACATCCTTCTTAAATCAACAATTCTTAACTATATTGCCAAACATTGGATTATTCTATTTCTATGTAAATTTCAAGATTATCATATAGTATATGTTTAAATTAAACAATCAAATATGTATATTTTACATTACAATATTTGATGGAGACCTTATAATATATTTTTTTTTTCATTTAGATTATGTTTTCATTACTGAGTAATTGCTAACAAAGCAACTAAACAATTTTTTGTTTTTCATTTAATATATTAGAAAGTATATAGCAATAAAATCACATTTTAATTATTATAAATGAAAATTATATAACAAATATTATATATTTTACTATGATTAGTAAACATAAAAATATCACATTTAAATATTTCATATAATACTTTTACCTAAGGGTGGGCGTTCGAACGGACGTTCAGGTATATGTTCGATTTTCTGCACTAACAAAAATACATGTTTGATTTTATGCACTATGAAACTAAAATAAAAAGAAATGAAGAAACCGATATCTTTGCTAAAAATTGATTTAGTCAATGACCTCAAACCATTTCTACAGAGAAACAAGTACTTTGCTAAAAATTCGGTTAATATATATGGAAAGTAGTAATTTGTAATGAAAGAATAAGGAAAATAATATTTAATTTGCCTTGACTACCAAGATTGTTGACGTGTATAAATATGGGTGGTTGTAAATAGTAACAAAAATACATGTTTGATTTTTTCCATTATCAAATTTTAAAAAAAGAAACTGATATCTTTGCTAAAAATTGATTTAGTCATTGACCTCAAACCATTTCTACGGAGTAACTGGAACGTAAATGTGAAAAAACTTCGTGTTTGGCGTCAATGTTCTTCATCTAGTGAAACTCTCGAAGCTATTCTGATCAAAAGATACTTTCAAAGGTCGTATTATATAACTCTTTGTTACTTGCATGCACTATTCCACATGTAACTCTCTGTTTATGTATATAACTCTTTGATATATGTTAAGCCAACAACTATATAGGAGGATATTTTATAATAAGTTTACTTTGAGTAATATATCCTTGATAGTTTTTCATATAATATATTTTATCGTTTACATATAGTAGAATTACATTTTAAAATAATATCCCAAGCTAAGCATTTTAATTGTTCCATATGGTTTTTTCTTTTCATATAAACCAATAAAAATTCTCATTTTGATATTATATTTATATAAGGTTGAAGACAAGGAAAATAAGAAAGAAGAAGAAGAAGAAGGTGATCAAGTTGAAGAATCAGAGGGAGACAAATGATTAGCTTTGATGGTTATTAGTCTTGTATGCATTATTTTTTATCTGTTACATTAGTAGTTTGATCAAAATTTACTAACTAAAATTTTATGTTAAAAATGCCCTAAATAAACATGTATTTTGAGTGGCGAAAAAAAAACATGTATTTTGAGTTAATTCACAAGAGAATGATGTTAATGAGTTTTTTTTTAATTATAGCCTTTTATAAAGTATTATTAATTAAGTTGGTTGTGTAAACTATGTAGGTAAATGCATAATCATCTTATATCGTTTTATTTAAAAAATTAAAAATTATAATATGTTTGAATTATAAAATATTTTAAAAAAAAATCATATTATATCATATATTTTAAAAATTATAGATAATATAATATTAAATATTTAATTTTCAAATAAATAGAATCATGAAATTTTCAATTTAAACGATGAAAGAATTTATAGAAAGTTAGTATATAAATTTAGTGAAAAATCATTCTTTGTTAAAATTAATAAAATTTTTCATATTAAAAAATATAAATATTATTATTTAATATCAACTCTTTTTCTAGATTCATTATATATCGTATACAATTTTTTAATTATACATTAATTCATGGATTCTTACATGGAAAGTAATATTACTCGAAATCTTAAATGTCACCATATTTACACGGAATTCAATCTTACATGCTCTACATTATATTATCGACATATTATAAATAAAATCACATTTATAAATAAATAATATATTTTACTATGATATGTAAACATAACAAAATATCACATTATAGTTAATTCTTTAATATAATATTTTTACCTAAGGGTGGGCGTTCGAATGAGCGTTCATGTACCCGTTAGAGTTCGGTCGGTTAATTCGCATTACGAGTTTTTTGGATTGTATGTTTAATTTTTTCGGATATATATACATTTCGATTCGAGTTCAGTTCATATCTTTGCATGTTTGATACCCATTTAAATTATGTCGGAAAAAAAATCTAAATATACTTAAAAAACCTCAACAATCCAATTTTTTCGGATAATCCAAGTATTTTTCGGGTACTTAAGTTTTTTTAGATATTATATCTAAAATAACTAATATATATAAATATATATTAGTAAGTTAGGTGATTTTGGGTATTTGAAATATTTTGATTTGTGCTGCGACCGGTTCTGGTTTTTCGTGAATTGAAGATTTGTATCCATATGGATATTTTATTGATTTCGGTTCTGATTTGGTATGACTTTTTCGGTCGGATTCGCTTCGATTCTTCGATCCAAGTATTTTGCCAACCCTTAGTTACACCCACGAATTCGTGAACACCATCTAGTTTTCCTTTAAAGAAAACTCATCTTGATAATTGTGATGAATTCACATCTTAAACTTTGATGATTCACGCATGTCCATTAGAATAACTATTAAACATCTACTAGCATATGTTCATACACAAAATGCAATAGCATTAATTCGCGTTAAGCCAATAGTTAATCAATAGTTATCTCCCATGATAATTGATTTTGATTAAAAACCAAATGTTTTCCATCTATTGTTCTTGGATGTGGAGCTTACATTTTTTTGCTCCACAACCAAGCTTTAAGATGGCTCTTAAAATTAAATTATGACTATATGTTGGAAATGAATCTCCATTGATTCTTAACAATCTATATCAATCTATGAGGGATCTAAGTAATGCTTGATTTGTATACTATCATTTTAATGAGCCAGTCTTTCCATATTAGAGGGAGAAAATAAACAATAGGAGAAAGAAATCGGTTAGAATGAATTATCATTGGTCCTCAGACTAATGAATGTGAACTAGAAGTCCAAAAGATGATTCAATTACAAAACTTTGTAAATCAGTAGCCAGACGTATTTACCAACCTGAATATAGAAACCGAGTCACATATACCAATCATAGATGCTCCAATATGAACTAGTATCCAAGAAGAACAATATCAATCTGATAATGAAACTAAGGCACACATAAGCAAGGTAGACATTTTGGTTTCAAAGATAAGAACCATCGAAAATGAAAAATAAGCATAAATTTAAAGTAACCATCTTAAAGAAACAAATATTTTTGAATTATATGTATAAGATACATTAAACGTGGCGAAGAAAGAGTTCATGTACCTGAGATAATAAAGAGAACTCAATAATTTATGTCATATGTGGAATAAAATGGAATCTAAAAGTAAATCGACGTTGATGATAGTTTTTCAAGCAATGTAACAGTTAATATTATAAATGAGAAAAATGACCATGAAACAAAGTCTAATGCATAGTGTATACAAAGAAAAAATTGGCCAAATTGAAAAGAAAAACAATAGACAAAGAAATAAAAAAAAGTATTTGGACAAGTAGTCCGTACACCTAAAGGTGTAAAATCTGTAAAAAGAATTGTTTTGTGAGGAAGAATAAAAAATGTGAAATTAATTAAAAATATATAGTCTCTTGAAGTGGATGCAATTAGGTTCATGTTTCTTATTTTTCCGATAATAAGCGAAATAACTTAAGTAATAGGACCCATTCGATAGTGACACATATGAAAATTCTTGAAAGATTAATATTGTCGACATTAGTTTTTCAGGAATTTTAGCTATTCGATCTAATTAAGACAAATGAGTTTTATGGGATATACATGATTCTTATAAGGTTAAACAATATACCATGTGTACTATAGAAATATATGGACTAACGGATCCTCGATTAAAAACTCGTGCAAAGTTAAGGAAGTTGTAGTTTGAAAGAAAAGATCGTGAAAAGACAATATTATCTTTGGGTGTTACAAATGGGGCATCTAAAGAATGGAATTCTAATGCATTAAACGACATACACATAAAAAGTCCTTTAAAGATTTTCTATGGATCAAGAACAATCTTTGAGTAGTTTAATAGTCTAAATCACTTATGTCCTTGAGAAAATAATGAAGAAGTTCTTTGTCCGTCCTGAAGTACCATACTTAAGCACTATAGGGGTATTGATGTATCTTGCTAGTCGTTCACCTGAAATATCGTTTGCGGTGAATGTTTTGGCAAGGTTTAGCTCGTGTTCAATTCTTAGGCCCCGAAATAAAGTTAAACATATACTTTTTGTTCACTTGTGGTTGATTCACTATTTCTTGGCGTTCTATAAAAAAAATTGTTGTAGTTACTTTTACTAATCATGAAGAGATTTTAGCTATCCATGAAGCTAGTACAGAGTGTGTATAGATTGTCATTAAGAATGTATGAGAAGATTGTGGTACATATGCATGTAAAGAGGCTCCACCAGTTATGTATGAAGACAATTTTGCATGCATCACATATTTCAAAGATGGATATAAAAGGAGAGAGAACAAAACACACTTTACAAAAAATTTCTTATTCACCCACGAACTGTAGAAGAATTGTGATAATCATGTTCAACATATTTGGTCAAGTAAAAATTTAGCAAACCTATTCATAAAGGCGCTTCCAAAGACTACTCCAAGAAGTTAAGTCATCACATTGGAATATGTCATCCCAAAGATCTTAAGTGATGTACTGAAGAGGGGTAGTAGAGTGTGTTGCACTCTTTTTCCCTTAATCATGATTTTTCCATTAGGTTTTTCTACTAAAGTTTCTATTGAGGTTGTATCTCAAGCGTATTACGAGCCAATTTTTTTTTTATAATGGACATCCAAGGGGAAGTGTTACAAAATAATTATGTGGATGCCCGTTATAATTAGTGATTATCAATTTTTACTTATTTGTCAAGTTTTCTTTCCTCATAATAGCTTGAACCTCAAAGGTAAAGTTAACCTCCTAATTGTATTCATATATAAGTATTTGTTATTTATGGAACAAGACACACCAATTCCACATATTTTCTCTATATTAACATGATTTTGTTTCATCAATGAAACCAAAACTACACCTAAACTACCATAATCTTCTTGATTTCCCTTTTCTCGTTCACATTTTAAAACATTGTATTATAGAATCATTTTCTTTTATTGTTCTACAAAATCATATTTAAAACAATGTATTATATAATCGTATTTTTAAAGATAATGGTGAACAATTCTCAAATCACTAACAAAATATAAAAAATCCCAATGATTTTTTCTTGTTGGAAAAGCACGAAAAATATCAACAATTTTTGTTTTGTTTTGTTTGATTGAAAACAATTTGGTCGAAACTTTTGACAAAGTGCTGTCAAAAATGTTCGAAAAATACAAAAGAATGATTTCATCAGAAAAACGGGATGAAAAACTGTCGACGAGAAAACAACTATAATCCGATGGATATTTGACAGTTTTTTCTAATGACCATTCGACGAAGCTCCAACGATAATTTCCAACGAATATTCGACAATCAAAGCTAACATAATTCTTGATTTTTACAACCTATTTTTGACGAACTTTAGACAGACTCCTGATGATGATGTTAATTTATACTAATTAGATAGTATCATTTTCGACTAATAATTATTATTTTCTAAATTTTACAAAATAATTGAAACTAATTTTTTTATTAATTAAATTTTCATTTGGAATACATGCACATATGTATTTTTAATAAAGGGGATATCTTATTTATATTTAATTCGATACAATATTTAAGTAAAATAATAGGAAATTGTAAATCATAATATCTTTCTCTAGACAGGAATGCAATATATTTCCTATGAATATATATATATATAAACAAGAAGATTCAATAAGAAATATTGACAGACTTCCTACTAAAAAATTTAGATAAAATGAATCAAAATTTTTAATTTTTTAAAAAGTAACCTACTATTTAAAAACATAATATAATTTATAAACTAAAGAAAAATTTGTTTATGCGGATTTTATTGGTTCAACATAGGGTTTTTCGGATATCAAAGTGGATAAGTCTGAGCAATGAATTGTCTCATGACTAAAAGTTCTTCTTTCAATGCGTCACCCATGTTCTTCAGAAAGATTAATCATCATCCTCTCCATCTCGGTCTCGTGTATAGGGTTGCTGAAATTCACAGTTGTAGAAGATGAAGGATCAAGTTCAAAGAACCGATCCATTCCATAGTAGCAGACTTTATGAGATGGAAGTATGCTACAAAATGAAAATTTATAATAATATTAATAAAGTAATTTAATTTAAAAATTAATCTAATTATCCTGAGAACCAATTTGATTCACTTAATCTTGGCTTAGGTGATTGAAGCCGAAGCGAATCCCTCAATGGTTGGCATAGTTTGTAGTCGCTAAGTAAGATAATCAGACTTCATTTTCCTCAAATACTATATCATCACTCGTACTTTAGGATCTTGATTTTTTTTTGCTGGTATGAGCACCAGAAATAACACCCAATTAATAAAGCAGAACTCCCTCTTGTTCTGAAGAACAGAAAAAGTGAAGAATAATTAACTAAGTACATTGTTTTTCTGGCGGTTCTACGAATTGATCTTCTAAGTGGTGATGGTCTTCTGAAGCTGCCAATATTGTTAAAATTTTGTCCAGACATTGGGACCGATGCTTGTTGCTCGATCCGTTCCTGCAACCCGCTCTTGGTTCCACCCGTTCATATGCTTTGAGTACCGCAATGTTGCATGTTTATCAAATTCTTGCCAAATACAGTTGGATAAAGATTCATTACAAATGAAATCTTGCTAAAAAAGATAGAAAAATTCGAATAAATATTGGAGTTAAACATTATTATTCCATTTTAAAAATAATTAAAATAGTTTACTTACCGTAAAAGCTTGAAACTACAAGTTAGTGGCCTCAATAAAGATGTTGTATTTTCGGTAAACCTTGTACATGAGCTAGTGGAAGCACTTTATAATTGACTTAGTAATGTTGTTTTACTATGAAATCTGCAAAAAATTCATCTTAAAATCATAAATTAAATTTTGAAAAAATAATACTAATAATTAAAATGTATAGTTTACCAAGTCGCTCCTCCAACACAGTTTAGATGTACATTTTACCAAGTCGCTCCATGTGTCCAATCAACTCGGTGCGTTAAGAATCTTGTGAAGCCTTTGTTGATGCCTTATTTTATCATTGACTTTTACTAAAATTAAAAAGGTACAGAAATTCAAACCAGTGGTACAAAGTTTACATAAATTATATCATGAAGATATCTCTAACACTACATGCTAATCTATTCGTCTTTATATTTTTAGTTAGTGAAATGAACAAAAGTGAAAAACTATTGAACAACTCTTCGCTCCTCTTGTACTCCTCCAAGTGTAATGTAAAAGCATACCAATCTTCAAATGTAGACACTATCTTCACCAACTCTGAATAATCCGGTGCAAAAGCTATCATTGTTTTGTGATGTGCGATCATACAATACATGACCCATATGAGTACATTTAACTGTGAATGTAGGGTTCAGAAAATTATGAGCATGCTTTGAGCTCCCATGATTTTTCCTTCTACATCATCGTGAAAGTAAAGTAGCCTAGTCTCGAAAATTTAACAGATTCCTTCCATGATCCATTTATGTGATAATGGTATCTTGTAAACCTTGTTATTGCCTAGGCCAGGGAATTGTTTTATAATTATGAACACCGTATTTCAACTTAGGCCATCTCACAAGTCGTAGCATCGCTCAATGCCATCTTTATTATCTCTTGAGGATCATTATCCATGTTACCAAAATCGTATCATTTTTGGTGTTCCATATGTACCCAATTATCCACTGAAACTTACTTTCCTTGTTATCTTTTGGTAATCTCCAAATTAGATAATCAAAATTAAAATAAACCGATTGTGTTGGAAAATACCCGGTGTCGTTAGAACTTTTGCTAAGCCTCATGTTCGTAGAGCTGATAGACACTCAAAAAGAACATGATTAACTGTTTCCACTTCTGCTCCACACCGTCCTCATTATGTATCACAATGTACACCTCTGTGTCATAAATTTGATGGGACAGATATATAACTTGTACCTTACCATATAAAACATTTTAATTCAAGCATACATTTCAGTTTCCATGCACATGTTGAAAGGGACAAACGTTAGACCCACAAAACTGATCATGGATCCGTTAGGTGGAAATCCGTGCACGATATAGTAATCTGATTTAACTATAAATTTTTCAGATTTAGAAAATATCAATTATAGTGCCTAGATACCTCAGATGTTGTGTCTCTGAGACATCTATATGCTTTGTAGCATAACCGACAACATCTCGTTGTGTGCACTGAGATACACTAGATCAGAAATCACACTGTGGCATGTAAAATGACAAAGAAGAGAAGTGTTAAGTATATAAAAAATGAAAATTAATAATAACTTTTAAATATGTGTATGAATATATACTTATAACATATTGAAATTTATATATTCATTGAAATATTAAAAAAAATATTCTAAACAATTTAATAAAAAACATTTTAAAATAGTTTATACTAATTCAGATAAACTATAATAACTACAAATTTGATATGTATTCTTAAAATGTTTTTGCATAGTATTACCTGCAAAAATCTATTTAAAAGATTTAAAATCATTGTAATATAAACAGTTTTAAAATTTAGAAAAGAAAAATGTTGTAAGAAAATGTTAAAATTATTGTAATATAAAAACGGCTATCAAAAGTTAAATTTTCATTTAAAATTTATTTAGAGTTTTTAAAATTTTGAAAACGTTAATAACAACGAAAATGCTTTTAAATCGATTAAAAATATAAAAACTTTCAAAACGTTCAGTTAGATAAATTTTTCAACAACAAATTTTAACAACTCAGTCATCAAATCTACTTATTAAACTCTAGAGTATATAGAAACTAACTTAAAAATCCTAAATTTCTAACCAACGACTAATTTCTAACAACAGGCCTAACATTTTATTACCCTAAAACTATGAAGAAATCATTGGAAAATACATCTGACGAATGGACATTAAATTTTCATGATTTTGAGTAGGTTTGGAGGAGCATAGTCTAACAAAAAAATTTTTTTAATTTTTGGTTATGTTTTGCGAATGGGGAAGAAGAAAAATGTTTGATTTTAATATCAAAACTTCTAATGGAATACATCTGATGGTATCCATTTGATTCTGAAAAAGTCGGCGGTCAATAATCCCACATCATGAAAGTTTATTGTAGAAATCTATATCCAATAGAAACTAAGTCAGCCATTTAATCCATTTAATATTAGTTTAAAATAATAAAATATTTTAAAACCAATTGCTTCTGTCGGAAAATTCAACAATGTCCGAAGGCAATAATATTTTATTTGTGTCTTTGTATTGGATAGTCACAACAAATTATATTTAATTTAGTAAGCATCAGAAAATATGAACGGACTTCCGACGATATATGGTTACCTTAGCATTTTTGAATTTTTAATAGAAAATACATGTACTATAGTAAATAAATCAATAAGTAATAATAAAGAAGTACATAAAAAAAATTTTATTTAGTTTTAAAAAAACTTTAACCAAGTTATCGCAAGTGTTGATCATAGATATTAAATTTGTGGTTTTATGAATTTGAAAACTGAAACTGTAAAATCGGGAAAACACTATTTTTTAGAGGTATTATGCTAAAAGATATTAAACGTATATATCGTGACGTTTTCGTATTAAGTGTATGAGGAAATTTGAATTTCAAGACAGTAAACCCAATGTTATCATAATTCCATTTGAAAAGTTTGATGGTTTTTTGATGCAATTATTAATTTTTTGTGCACAATCATTGTCTAATGAGTGTTGAATGATTGAGAAATCAAATTTAAAAGACCCGTCGAATTCAATCGATTCTTTTAATTGTTAAAAATCATACTTAATTATGTTGAACAATGAATCAATAGCTAAAAGTTATTGAAATTTTTATTTAAATACATATAGTACAAAATTTAAATATCTACACTGATTGCAACTAATTAGAATCAGACGAGTAATCTGAAGTTAATCTTCAGATGCTTTGTCAAATTCTCCCAGTTCAGGTTTTAATTCCTCAAACACCTAGTTATCTCCTTATGCGGTCTAGTCGACTATTACAACAATTTCTAGTGAATGATCATTGATATCATATAATAGACTGTTTGATTTTTGTTGCATAAGTTATGATTAGAAACATTAAATATTCGACCTCTTGGGCTAATGGGTGTTGTTATGATCCTATGCTCTTGTTTGTTCCTTACGCCAGGGTATCAAATATAACATAATTGATCCTCATGCAAAGATAGAATATATGAATCATATTTCTCTAAGCTTCATCTCAAATGTATAGATATAACTCCAAGCTCGTCAATTTTAATACCATATCCCTCTATGGGGTTGTACCAATCATAATAGAAAGCAACACATCGTAATCGAGTATCTCTAGATAATGTATCTTTGGTATACCTCGTAAAATAATGCAAAAAAATCAAGTCACCACATTCAGAAGAAATTCCATGATTGACAATTATTGGTATACTTTCATCACGATAAGTCTCGAAAGCATATCCATGTGTACAATACATAGGATATGGAATCGCAATATATCGTGCCAAGTAATCAACTCTTTCAAAAGTTTTGGAATCAAATCTCTTCTATGATAGTATCGTGTAAATAAAAGTATTAATGAATACAATATATGAAAATATTATTACATGTATTTATCACATAGAGAATAGAGTAACTATGAGTTGTGTAAAATTTTAGTCATTTTGCAAACTCCACTTATTTGAGATCATAAAGTTGATCTTCTTGTAATGAAGATATTCAAATCTTATTGTAACCATGTAAATTATGTAACTAAAAATGTAATCATGATAAAACAAATTGTAGCATATTACGAAATTAATAGAATAGCATTTATCTTTCATATTCAAGTACTTCTTCACGGTTAGCAAGAATATATGTATGCAAATGATCTTGCTCCTCCACTGTTAGTCTTGTGTTCTTTCCTTTTCCGCTTAAGAAACCAATTTTTGCAAACATGTTAGGAAAATGGCTTAGGTAAAATGGTCATTCGCCTTTTTCATCTTGTCGAGGGTCTCTGAATCTTTTTCTAAACTTAAGGTGCAATGTAGGTTCCACCAAAGTTTTAAGTTCCTCAATGATGCTTTGCGAGACACTACAGTCATCCACTCTAGTTAAGCTTTTTACATTCCTTTTTAAAAATACAGTTGTCCCTCGAAAGGGATGTATTCGTAGATATTGAACAGGGCGACCATGCGTTGTTTCTCGAGGCAGATGAGCGTGAAGATGTTCCATAACATCAAAAATNAAAAAAAAGGGGGGGGGGGGGAATCTTCTCTAGATTGCAAAGGATTTCCAAAAAAGTTTCTCCAAATTTCAAATACCATCTGCTATAAGTGATCTCGTGTATCTATCTCGAATGAATACTCCTATATCTACAATGCATATGAATGTGTTAAAAGCATATACTCATTGAATCATATAATAAATAATAACTAATTTAATGTATGTTTACTGTTATTGCTTCATGGACGTTTTGAGGTAAGATATCGCTAAATGCAAATGGGAGAAGATGATGCATTATCACATGACAATCATGACATTTCATCCTTATAAACTCACTCTCTCGATTATCAACGCACTTTATGAGTTTATATGCATATCAATATGGAAACTCACATTATGGATTATCTAACCGAAGAAAAATAATGCATTACAAATGTATCCAACCAATAAATTGAAATGAGAAATTTTCTGTTCAGCATGGCATGGAGGGAGTTAAGAAAACAAGTCTTCAGCAAGTCCAATCTTGACTTTAAATTTCCCTTCATTTTTTCTTGGGCATTGATAATAGTATTAATCATGTTTTCGAAGAAGTTCGTCTCTACATGCATCTAAATTTTTTTTGTCTCAGTAGATGATTGTTTCTAGTATGATAAATCCCAAAAATACGTTGCTTGTTCAAAATGTGGTATTCTCCACAGTTTTGGTTTTAATCATCTAAAATTCTGCACCACAATATCGTATATGAGTTAACATATAATCGCGTCTACTTCAAAAGATGGACCTACGAAAAAAATTTGTTCTTCGTAAACAAAGTATCATTTATACGATACAAATGGTCACTCGGATGATATTGTGAAAATTGAAACAACATTTTTCATCCATTTTTTCAATTGAAATGCATTCGTGTTATCTTGGCAATAAGGACACGCTAATTTCCATGAGTTTTTTAAACTAAATGGCATACCATATGTTGGAAAGTTGTTGATAGTCTTACATGAGCACCGCACAAATCATAAAATTATGCTTACAAGATACAACGCTTCAACACTAGTTTCTCATAACATTTGTAATTCACAAATCAATGGTTGCATGAATACATCAATTGTTATTTTAGGATGCTCTAGATCTAAAAAAAAAATAGTCAAAAAAAAAACTCTCTTGTCACACACAAAGATGGAAGCAAACTATAGGAAGTCGTCATGATAATAGGCCACAAAGAATATTGTCTTCCATGACTTCCAAACGGGTTAAAACCTGCAGCTCTTAATTCTAGATAGACATTCATTGACCTTAACACAAAATTATGATACATTCACTGAAAATGTTTCCACGTTTTTGCATCTGATGGATGTGTAATTTCTCTGTCAAATGTATGCTCACTATGCCATCTCATAGTTGTCGTCGTGCACTTAGATTGATACAACCACTTCAATCTCTAATTTAATAGTAAATACCACATTCGATTATAAAAGGTTTTTATTCTTCCACTTCTTTTCTGATACCATGGTTTGTGACATGACCGAAAATTTGTACGATCAACGTCTCTCCTCTAATAGATCATACAATTATCGATGCATAGATATTTCATCTGATATGTTTAACCAAGACCAACTATTAATTTTTGCATCTCATAAGACGAAGTAGGTGAAAGAAAATCTTCTGACAATATGTCTTTCACAAAATCAGTAATCAAGCCGACAGAGTCTTTACTTAAAATGTAATATCTTTTATAAACAACACCTTGTTGTAGCAAATAATCACGAATGATATTCTTTACAACCTTTATAATAAATTTTAATTAGCTAAGTCTAACATTCGAAAAGCTTGCGAACTTCTAAAATAATCTTAATTCTAAACACAATACTCTTTCCTTGATCGGATCTTTGATAGCTTCAAAATAATCTTAATTCTAAACACAATACTCTTTGACATGATTTGAACAGAAGTTCTTTGTTGGAATTCCCTCAATGTCCAAATTATCGAAATTTTCTCTCCATAGGCTCCCCTTTGTGTTTTAGGATCTTTAAGGAGGTGTTGAAGTATTGGAACAACTTTAAGATCTTGGATGAGGTTTTAGAGAAAACTTGGTTCATTCCGTGGTTGGTGGAAATGATTTGACTAAATAACAAAATTTGCTCGGTATTGGTTCCTTATAGCTCCAAGTGTGTATCTTGTGTCCGTGAATGTTGTAGCCATGAAAATCACCATGAAATGATGATTCTTTGTTTAATTAGACTGATGATCTTGAATGATTTGAGTTCTGGATGATCTGGTCAAGAAAAATGCGAAAACAAATGTTCGGATGTGTTTCTCGGCCTTATGCTCATCCGCATGATCGGATGGTGAGTCGGATTGAGGAAAAAGCATGGTCGAATGGGGGAAAAGTGTTGGGAGAGCTCCACCAATGGGGGGGGGAGGTTTTCACCGGTTTTGGGCAAAGATGGAGTCTTGGCCGGTGAAAAGGGGATAGAGCCTTAGACGGTTGAGGCCGGCGAAGCTTCTCACTTGTCGGGGGTACGAAATGGAGTGGCGGCCAGTGGGATGGTGTGCGTCCACCAGTGGCAGGGAAAATTTGAGGCACAATACGCTCGACGGGTTCATCGGTTGGCGGAAGTTTCACCACCGGTTCGTGCCAAAAGAAGACAGACGACCGGTGGGGGTTGATTAGCGGGGTGCTGTCATGGTGAAGTTTTCGTCGGGTGGCGGGTCACGTCCAACCGATTTATGCCATAGTTCTCTTCACGGCTGGTGGTATGGCCTTGTGGCTTCGTGTTGTTTTGGGCATTAGGATCTTTCCACCTGTCGGGGCTTCCCTTTTGGCGTAAACTAAAGCTATGACCCCATGAATCGGTGGGATGATCTAAATGTCCCGAACATGTCCCAATTCAATTTTCTCCAGAATTTTTCCATTCCATTGTAAATTCCTACGAAAAAGTATTAAAACATTACAAAAATTAACACCAAATTTAACAAAAATAATCCTAGGATCAAAATCTAAAAAATTAAAATCGAATTAAAGAAATAATACTTATGGGTTACCTCCCATAAAACATTTTTTATAGTTAATTAGCTCAACTCCTGGGCATTTTAGCCGTTAAGATGCTCCAAATGGAGAGTTTGTTGGTCTTCATCATCTTGTTGGAGATCCTTGAGATGAAATCTCCACTTGTTCTTATGCTTATAGCTCCATTGTCATTGAATCGGTTGAGGACACTGAAATTCCATTGTTGAGAATCCTTGAGGTGATATCTTGTAGAAAAGGTCACTATCGATATGAACGAAGTTCATTCTTCCGTTTGGCCAATACATGACAACTCCTAAGATTTCTTAGAATCTCCTTCCAAATATTAAGCTTAACAAATGTTTCGTTAATTCTGCTCAGAATCCCTCGTAATGCTCCTATTGTTCTCCTTATTCATCGATCTACAAAGACTATGGAAATTTTCGAAGGTTTTAGGTTCGTGAAACCCAATTGTTCCGTAATGAAGAGCCCCAAATGTTCTAATTTCTAAGGAGTTATGAAGCGTTTACTAGGTTCCCTGATGTTGTTGGACATGACTTTTATTCTCTCGAAATCATGTATGTTGTCTTCGAAGCAATTTTTGAGTCCTTGGTGAATTACCCATGTTCTATCAAACGTCATAGCAATTAGTAGCTCTAGAACTAGGGCTGGGAAAATATTTGGAACCGAAGAACCGATCCAGATCCGAACCAAAAAATAAGGAACCGAACCGAACTGAAAAGCTTTAAATATCTGAACGGTTCTATATAAATATTTTTAGGGTACCCGAACCGAACCAGAACCAAACCGTGATCCGATCGGGTACCCGAAATACCTGAACTTTTTTATAACTTTATAAAAAAGTATTTTTTTTAATATTAATATATTAATTTTTCGGTTTTATTTCGGATAATTCGGGTTTTTCGGTTCTTTTCGGATAATTCGGTTTGGTTTTTCGGTTTTTTTGGATAATTTCGGGTTTTTTTCGGGTTTCGGATCCATTTTGGATCCGCTTAAAATTCAAGAACCGATCCGGATTCTAAAGGATCCGATCCGTAAATTCATCAGATCCGAAACGGATCCTAAATAGAAGGATCCGAAAGATTCGAGATCCGAAGGATCCGAACCGGAATCGATCCGAGGATCCGAATGCCCATGCCTATCTAGAACTATCGTGATAGATGCCTATGGATTCTCCCTTGAGATGGTAGAATCTATCTCTCTTGTTCATAAAAAGTTGTCGTCGTTCTTGTGCTCAAACCGAGGTCTAGTTTTCGGTTGAGTTGAGTGGATTCTTGCTGTCCTCTTAAAGGGCGTGTAAGGTTCCACTCCTTGGGGAGAATTATGATCATGCAATGGCTATAATTCAAAAGCTAGAAATTCTCCCTTCAGGTCGTTAGGCCCAACGACGAAATTGGTGGAGTTTTTCATTCTCCACTAGTTTCTTCTTGATGTCTTTAAGATGAGAGCTTAGTCGATCAAGATTAATCTTTATGTCACAAATCTCAGTAGTGTCGTGGTCTACTCTTCCCACATTTACCTTTGCATCTTGATCGAAATCTTCAATCTTTATGTCAATTTCATCGGTGTTAGATGCCAACTTTCCAAGAATGCTTTCCAACCCTTTGATCTTCTCATTCAACTCGTCTTTGAATATTTTGATTTTGAGATTTAGGGTCCCAATATCCAAATAACAAATCATTTTCCTAGCCTCCACGTGCTTTGCTAAAGATGTAAGTCTTTTACCTATAGCTTTTTCGTTTCGACTTTCTTCATACCGATTTTCTTCGTCTTCTTTAAGTTCTTCAGGTTCTTGCTAGAAACAAAGGTTGAATACTTCTTGGACAGCATTTTTCTAGGTGATTCAAGGTATTATCCATGCCTTGAAAAGTGAGATCAAGCCTCTTAATTCTCTTATTAAGATGGAAATTCTGATTATCCATAGAGGAATAGATTTTCTGCTCCATCTGATTTTGAATCTCGAGAAGTTGCTCCGTCAAGAGCTCGGTTTTGAACTCAAGAGTCGTCAAGGGTGTGTTAGAACTTGGTGGATGAGGTTGAGATATCTTGGAGTGTTAGGTCGGGGGAGACATTGTTGTTGTTCATGAGGTAGGAAACTATGAGTACTTTAGTATTCAGATCTCCTTTCATTGATGTGAGGTTTAGATCTTATTTTCTAAACTTGGTTGATGATTTCCACCGATATGGGATCGATATAACAATTCCTTGGAGTAAAATCCATGGCTGGTACTTCGCCTAAAACCATACTCCTGTAGGTGTTGTCTCTCAGTTCATCGTATTCTCTTCCAAGCTGAAAACGACGAGGATAATATTCAGCATCCTCCACGAATTCGATTGAGTGAGAGTTAAGATTGCTAAATCCATCATAAATTTTGTCCATGGCTTAGAGAGAATGAGGGTTTCGAAATTTTTAGCTCTAATCTCTTGTGTTTTACCTAAGAAACAAAAGAGAAACATAAATAAAAAAATTAATATGATGGAAAATATTTCAATAAGAAAATGATTATCCCAAAGGGTTATTATCTAAAAGGAAAAGGAGCCACAAAATTGTTAGTAAAATAACTTAAATCCTAAGTGTGAAGCTTTTGGAATGCATACTAACCTAATTTATTCACAAACTGGCCTAGCAAGCAAATAACACTATGACACAAGCAAAGATGATAACGTTATTGATAAAACCAAATCATTTTGTAATCTTGTTCAAGCAAACTCTTTCACTCCATGTTACCTACTGTCTAACATGCAAACTAATCAATCAAAATCATGTAAACACAAAATTTATCAATAAAGAAATCATTCATATCAAATCAAAGGGAGAATGAGAGATAAAACCATGGATGAAGCATGGAAATATTGAGATGAGATGAGTCATTTGGAGGCTAACAAAGGGAACGACCTAAAAGGATGTCGTCCCTGCCTCCTAAGGCTATTATTTGATCTAAAATCTAAACAACTCCCTTCCAAATAAACGGTAAAAACAACTATTTATAGTTCTTCTCACTTTAGGTCAAAATGTGTATAACCGTGAGACTTTCTATGGCTTCCACCCTTTTAGATATGTATTCAACTACCACGAGTATGTATTGATTCCCAAACAATGTTGAGAAAGTTCCCATGAAATATGTGGCATCTCGTTCCTTTCGCTTATATTTCCCATTCTTTGGAAAGTGTCACACCTTAAGATGAAAGCCTGAACACCCTTGAACATTGTAGGCCACCAAAAAAAAACTTGGAAGGTCTTAGAGACAGTTTTGAATGTAGCAAAATGGCCAGCATAAGCTAGAGTGTGACATCCATGTAAAATTTCATCAACATCTTCTTCCGGAACATACTTTCGGAATATTATATCCTTAAATCTTGTGTAGTGAAAAGGCTCGCCCCTAAAATAGAATCAAATCTCCCTTAAGAACTTTTTCCTCTTGTAGTCGAAGAACTGACTATGTATTGATTCCCAAGCAATGTCGAGAAAGTTCCCATGAAATATGTGGCATCTCGTTCCTTTTGCTTATATTTCTCATTCTTTGGAAAGTGTCACACCTTAAGATGAAAGCCTGAACATCCTTGAACATTGTAGGCCACCAAAAACAAACTTGGAAGGTCTTAGAGACAGTTTTGAATGTAGCAAAATGGCCAGCATAAGCAGGAGTGTGACATCCATGTAAAATTTCATCAACATCTTCTTCCGGAACATACTTTCGGAATATTCTATCCTTAAATCTTGTGTAGTGAAAAAGCTCGTCCCAAAAATAGAATCAAATCTCCCTTAAGAACTTTTTCCTCTTGTAGTCGAAGAACTGACGCGATTCAGTTTGTGTTGTTAAGAAGTTAGCTATGTGTCGATACCATGGAGTACCGAATGAGCTCTCCTCTCCTATTGTTGGTCATGGGGTTCCTGGAGTGGTTTTAGAAACGACATTCATTGCATAAACTAGTTTTTGTATCTATTACATTATCAATACTTAATCTAGGTAATGAATGACGATAGCAGGGCGGAGTGATTTTGGTACAGATTCTCAAAACGCATATAAAGTTATCATTCACCATTTTCTATTTCTTTTTACTGTATTTAAAAAATTATAATTGACTCGCATATTGTACGATAGGAGATCTATATATGTGCGGTTTTCAAAGTAACACAAATATGTGTGTTTTTCTACTTTCAAACTGTGGGTTTTTAAAAAAAATTTGCACATTAATTTTCATTTTTAAATAAAAAAACAAATAAAACTCAAATAAAAAATAATAGGGAAAATTGCATTTTAACCTTCAAACTAACACTTTCACGCACTTTAAATCTCGAACATTATTCACTAACACTTTAAATCTTGAAACTAAAATTTTTAACAAATTTTATTAATAAATATATCATTAAGAAACAAAAATTGAAAAAATAATTAAAATAAAAAAGAATATAACTGAAAAAGCAGAAAAAAAATATTTTTAAAAAAGTTGGATATTTGGAAATTAAAAACTGAGAAAATTAAAAACTAATGAAATAAAATAAAATAATATCAAAAAATTAAAACTGAGAAAATTAATACCATATATTGAAAATTTGGAAAAATTATTTGATAATATGTAAATATGTGTTGATATTAACTTTATTAGATTGTACATTATCAAACTTTTCAGTAGCATTTAATAAATATATTTGTGTAGTTATGTAAGTACGATTTTTTTAATTGTTTTACAATTTTACAATATTTTCTTAATTTTTTATTTTTAGTTCTTTATTTTTAATTTATTGAGTTTTTCAAATTTTGAATAATATGTTTTTATAATATATCTGATTTTTAAAATATTGTTATTTTTTCTAAAATCTTAATTTTCTTATAATAAATTTTCTCATTTTTTTAATTTTTTCATTTATGTTATTTAATTATATATTTGTTAGTTGACAAAAAAGTTATATATCTATTAATAAAACATTATTTTAATTCTATTTTTAATTAAAAATTTATATATAACGTCATGTCATCTAACGGTATTAATTTTTCTTTTCTGTTAAAAAATTTTCTATTTAAAGCATAAGAAAAAAAGTTTTACAGGGCTTTTGGGGCCAGTTACTTATAAACCATACAAACCAAATTAGACCATATAGTTTTAGTAGAACCATAAACGAACCAGATCAGTTAAAACTCAACCATATGCACAAACCAGAAAGTCAGTTAGAAAACATTTAATCCTCAACCACCGATGTAGAGATTAGAAACTTCATCTCTGAATCATTCTTCAGTCTAGGGTTTTTTCATCGAGTCCTTTGTTCACCTAGTAGCCATTGTCGAAGCAGAGCTTCTGCTCCTCTAGGAGATGAAAGTGGTGCCGCTCTATTGATTTGTAGACGTTGTTGTGTAANAGATCATTCGCCACTGCAGAATTGGTCACGAAGTAGTCGCAAAAGAAGTGTTTACGACTTATTTGCGACTAAAGCATCGATTCGCTAATTTTTCGTCGCAAAATAATATAGTCGCAAAACAGTCGCGAACTTGCGATTGTTTTACAACATTCCACTTTGGTCGTATATTAGCGACGTTTTTATAACTA
>OVAN01000765.1:0-50914 GCA_900406275.1 Anastatica hierochuntica | reverse complement strand
TTTTCGAGGGCTATCCACTTTCTGAACTTCGACTTGTACCAGAGAGTCTTCGTAAGTGCATCTACCGCCACTTTGTCGTTGATCCAACAGACTCTCGACATTACTATTGTGAACCTACTCATGAAATCTCGGAGAGATTCGTCTTCCCTTTGAGACAGGGTACACAGGTCAACATCGGAAGTTTCTCTTTCCATAAACATGGAGTACTGTTTGAGAAATTCCGAGGAGAGTTGACGGAAACTCCCAATGGATTTTGGCTTTAGGCGGGAGAACCATTCGAGGGCTGCTCCTTGAAGATGCTCGACGTATAGGTGGTAGAAGCCAGCGTCTTTTTCGCCTTCCTTGAGCTTGGACCTCGCCATTGCAATCTGGAAGGTCTGCAGGTGAGCTTTCGGATCGGAAGTTCTGTCATACATCGGGATTTTAACTTTCCCGGGACTGGAGACTCTGGCGTTGGTTATGCAAGCAGTGAATGGAGTTTTTCGAGCCTCTTCGAGGAGCCTGTCAATCTTTGGCGCGGCACTAGTGCGTGATGGATCTTACATTTTACCGCTTTGACCTTTGCCGCCGTTTTTGCGATGTAGTCGCGGAGATCGCGAATCTCGTTGAGATCGTCATAGGTCCTATGAATGGCTCTTGCCTGCTTCTCTTGCTCTACCCAGAAGATATTTTCCTCTTCTTCTGTCATGGGTTTGTTGAGCTGAGAATCCCTCTGTGTCGTGCGACCCTTAACCCTTCTTGGGTGTACGTCAGCGTCTTCATCCGTCGGATCGGATTGATCGCTAAAGTCTAGGTCAATTTGCTCGGCTTCTTTATCCTCCGTTTCATTGTCGGGATTTGGGGGATCTTCCACGTTATGCCGAGGTGCAACAGGGGTGATTACATCGGGGCTTTGTTATGATGGATTTTCCTGTGCATTTTGGAGTAAGTCACGTGGATTGGTGAAGTCGAGTCTCCTTCCGCGGAGTCTCGTAGCTCCACGTGAAAGGACGGTTCTAGTCCTCGCAGTTAGGGTTTCAACCTGTTTAGCGAGGGGGCTAGTTTGTTTGTCTTGTTCGGTCGACTTCTGTTCGAGAGTCGAGAACACCTTTTTGATCTCCTCGAACGCCGCGGTGTTTGCGTCAGCGTTGACTGCGGTGTTGTTCGTCACTGTAGTGCTTTCAATGTTGTCGTTGGCATTGTCGCCGTCACGAGCTGGTTGATTGTTCTGGTCGTCTGTAGTCATATTCGATCTAGTGTTTAGCGGCTCCTAGTTAGATTGATCCGTACCCTGCGCGAATAGGCCCCCTCCTTCTAGCGACAAACTGTGGGAACCGAAATTCGCACTGTCGATTTACGATATCGAAGGAAAGTCAGGAAATCCCAACTTTCCCTGAGGTCCCGGATTTCTATTGGGCCAAACAACGAGAGATCAGAACGCGATGAAAACAGACAATGAATTAAACGTTACGAGATTGCAAAGTAAAAGTAAACAGGATTCGTAGATAACGAAGTTACAGTAAAACGAAATTGTAAACGAAAAGTAAATCAAAAGTAAACAGAAATCGTAAACGAAGTAGAGTGAAAGAGATCTTATTCTGAATTCGTGTTTGAGCGTTTACAACTAGTGTAAAGCCGTGGCCACAAGAACTGTCGGCGAGAACCCTAGATCTAATAGCGTAAACTCGTAAACCTAGTTGAGTCGTAGCTCGCTAACAAAAAACGAAAGTAAAACCCTAACTTTCTAAGTGTTTGGTGGTGACGAAATTTTTGTTTCTGTCTCATTCTTCTCCTTAGCCCTCCTTTTATATGCCTTTGTAGGTTAAATTTGTTTCCTTTTCTGCCCTAGATTATGCATATCCTTCTGCGGAAATATTCCATTTTTTCGGGAATATTTCATATTCTTACGAATTTTCAATATTTATCTTCAGACCTTGACTTTATCGTATTTTCCTTTTATCTTTCGCGAACCTCAGGTAGATCGTTGACGCAATTGGGCCGGTTCTCGTTCTGAAATCGTAAGTGGGCTTTTGTCGCGTTTTGGGTCTTCGTGAGCCGTTTAGCGACAAAGCGATTTTTACGATTTCTTTTGGAGAAATCGTTCTTCGTATGACTATGCGGTGACGGTTTTACGAAATGATAAGACCGATCGTATGATTAAGAAAATATCGGTGTTCGAGCTTACCATTATCGTTTCATACGATCGATACGAAGTTTTTACGAAAGGTTCAAGTCTTTAAGGTTATTGCCGTGAAACTTCAACGGATATTCCGGTCGAGACGAAACAAGAAACGCTTGAACCGGGATTCGAAAGAGAAGACAATCGGGAAAGCGTGGTCCGGGTGCCCATTGGGCGCCTAGACTGTGGGCGCCCAATGGGCGTCCAGACTTGCCGTTGTTCTTGTTGATCGTATTTTCGAAGCGATGCGGTTTACCGTCGTTTACAGTGACTTCTTATCTCTCCGGAACTTGTTTACCGAGATCTCTTGGAGGTCTCAGACGTTGATTTCATTATTCTCGCATTTAGTTTCCCGCGAGTTACTGGACTTTGCGAAGCGTTCGCTTATGGAATGCTAGACGCGGATCTTCGACATTTGGTCGAGAGGAGATTGACATAATGGAAAGAGCCTCAGAATTGTTAATCCTTTCGCGATTTTCATTTTCAAAAGAGAGATGATGCTTCCGTTACTCTTTTAGGCATCGATTTCATCGTAACCGTTTTTGACCCCAACAACACTTGAGTTTTGCATTTTACCAATCTGGACAGATTCTCAACATCAAAAATATCACCATGAACAAATGTATTCCCTTCTTTGGATTGAGATGGAATTTAGTCAGAAGTTAGAATTTTTAGTTATCTTTCAAATACAAGTGGTTTGAAGTCATTTGGAGCTGTGACAGAGAAGTTATAGTCGTTTAAGCGAAGACATGTCTATCTGTCTTGGAAAGAAAGCAAGTGGAGCAAGATTGAAGCTATCACCGGGTGATGGAGTTGTCACAACCTCCCGAGTGTCCATTTTGGCACACTTTGGTCACAGAGGCAATTCATTGTTAGAAACATATTTCAACTCATATCTTTTGGTTCGCGTAATCGATTTTGATTCTGCAAAAACCGACATAACCAAGGACGACCTAAGAAGCAATAGTATTATATATAATTGTTTTTAGCCTTTATAAAGAGAGGGTCACGACATTTGTACAGAGATTTACAAGCCGTCAAAATCTTGGAGAGAACTTTTCTTTGTTCTTCAAGTTTTCAAATGTTGTTTTGAGAGATTCATTCCATACTTGTGTATAGAGAAAATTTCTTTACTCTTGATCTATTTGATGATGTTTTTGTCGTTGATTTTTTGCAGTTTTTTGTGCTCCATGTCTGAGTAGTTCATTAGTTAGATCTTTAGGCTTCTCAAAGAGATCATGTTATCATGAGATGCTAGTATTAGATTAGGGATTCATATAGTCTTTATTTTTGTTGATCTTTATGCATGATTACTCTGCTTGCACATCTAGTAGTTTGTACATAGGTTGATTTTCATTCCAAAAGCTTGTTAAATTACCTAAACTAAATCTTTGACAAGCTGAGTTAAAAGGAGGCTTCAAAAGTAGATCGCCTTGCCGCAATGAACTTATCGAAACCTGAATCCATATAATGCATGCTTATTTATTTTAAGGCAGTAAGAAATTTGAAGTCCATTGATACTAAGCACAGAATCCCGAACCTCGAAAGCAGAGAGGATCTAAGTTAGTGTTTTGAAGTTCTAGACGTTGCTTAATTCTAATCTCTAAATAAATCAGTTTCTTCTTTGATACATGATTCTCTGCGAATGTCCTATGTGCCTAACGCTTTTTTTCCATTGATTTACATCTTTTTAATTATTTTAAGTTGTTGTCTTTTAATTTTAAACCCACTAAAAAAACCTTTTTATTGTTTTTTTAGCTCAAATTAATCCTGAAATTTGTAGTGTAAGATCTTAGTCCTCCTGGGATCGATAACATGAAGTACTGCAACTACGTTGTTTACTTGCAACATAGTGTCTTTTGGGTGAAACTTGACACGCTATAAAGCTTTGTGGTGCCATTGCCAGGGACTTGATTCGTTACATACGAACTTTTCTTTATTGATTTTAGTTTAGAACGTTTTTATTTTCAGTTTTTACTTCTTTTTCGTTTTTCTTTTCAGGTTTTTTGCAAAGGAAACCTTCTTTGGACGATCTATCTACAGAAAATCCTCCTACTAATATCATTGAACATACCTTTGGGAGACAAAAGAGAGAAAGATTAGCTGCTATGGAAAATATGAACCAGAATCCCCCTCACAGTAGTCCATCTTTGTGGACAACCAAACAGTTCTCATTGAACAAGGACACGTAGCTTCTTCCCATGGACTTCCTGTCACCCCTACTGCCCTTCTTCCACCTCACACAAACTTACCTACTGTTGTAGGGCTTCAAGGAGTCCAAGAAAACCCACAAGAACCTCTTGGTGCTACCCCTATTCCACTAAACCAACCATGAACAAGAAATGCATATGTTCGAGTGGATAACCCACAACAAATTCCAGTTGGGATTTTAGTTGGATTACAGCGGCTCCCACAACTACTTCAAGCCTTGATTAACCAAGGTTTACCTCAGAATCAGTCCCCTCAAGGACGAACTCATCAGAATCAGCCTCACCATCCTCAAACTATTGGAGATTTTGATTCTTCTGATGCATTATTCTTGGATAAGAATCCAATTCGTTCTCTTCAACCTCAAATGAATGTTTTTGAGATTAAACCTTAGACCATAGCCTTGGTGAAGCAAAATCAATTCCATGGACTATCCACAGAACCTCTACTTGACCATATCGACACATTTGAAGAGATATGCAGTACTACGCGTACAAATGGAGTTCCACCGGACTACTTTAAGTGTAATCACTTTATATTCTCACTGAATGATAAGGCTCTTAGATGGATGAAGTCACTGCCACCACAATCCATCACCACTTGGGATGAATACAAAGGTCCATTTCTGAACCAATTCTACACTAAGCAGAGATTGAGATCCATTCGAAGCAAAATCTCAGGCTTTCAACAAGGACCTACAAAATCCTTTTATGAAGCATTAAAAAGGTTCAAGGAGTACACAAGGGACTTCCCAAACCATGGTTTATCTGAAGGAAATCCATGGAACATCTTCTACAATGGTATCGACCATAAATACAAGCTTTCTCTAGACACGACCAGCAATGAGAGCTTTAAGACTAAATTTGTGCCTGAAACCAAGTTTTTGATCAGGAACCTAGCTTCTAGTGGCGCTAATAGTGGTCTTATTTATGATATAAACGTGTGTGGATCCATCAATTCAACAGAAGCCGCGCAATTTCGGAGCTAAAGACGATAATTTCTCAACTACCAAAAGATAGACGAGGAGTTCATGTTGTCGATACCATTGGAGACGCCAATAAAACTCCAAATATGGAGTATTTAGAAGATGGAACAGAGGAGAATTAGGAAGAAGTGAAATACATTTGTGGAAATTTCAGAAACAAGAGATACAACCATAGATACCGAAACAACTCAAATATGTCCAGCCAGAACACTAACGTAGAGAATCCTCAAGATCAGTACTATCCACCTCAAAACGCCCAAAAAAGAGCTTCATATGAGCCTAAGCAACGAAATTTCAACAAAGGAATGTACCAAGTGAAGCAACCATTCACTTATCCTCAAGCCAATGCATTGAATCTGCAAGAGAGCAAGCTTGAGACAATGCTGAAGCAAATCTCTCAAGAGATGAAACAAAACCACAAGGAGATTAATGAGAGGCTAGAAAACGTCTACAATGAGATTACAAAAAATTAAGAAGACTTTGCTACTCATGTCTAGACGCTTGAAGTTAAAATCACTCAAACGAGTGAAGTTGTCAAGAAACAGGAAAATCCGGCGAAATCCTTCTGCAAGGTCGCCAACTTAAAGGAAGCTAAGGAGACTGTATCCACTGATAAGACACCTCTTCAAGACTTCAATTCTCAAGAAAAATCACCTCTGGATTGTTTACCAAACGAATCTAAGAGAGCTTACAAGAAGAGGCTCAAGAAGATTCCTTTAGAGAAGATCGAATGCCCAGGAAAATTCATTATTCCATGCTCAATAAATAACGTTAGGATTAATGATTGCTTATGTGATATTGGAGCTAAAGTGAATATTATATCACTAAACATGGCTCTGGACTTAGGTCTCTCAAACTTTCAACCGTCTCGAATCTCTATCAAATATGTTGATATGTCTACATCAACACCATATGGATTCTTGCCTGATATTCTGCTTGAAGTAGGAGGATTTCTCATAGCCACTGAATTTCAAGCCATTTTTACTAAAGGAGAGAAGGAAAATCCACTGATCCTTGGCTCTCAATTCTTAGCTACTGCTTGAGCAATCTTTGATTTCTCCAACAAAAGGATTTGCTTAGCAAGAGTGGACAAGCAAGTATTTTACCCTGCTATGAGTTATAACTCCAGAGCAAATGAATTTATTTTGGAGGATAAGAAGGTTAGTCTAGACCCTGGAGATAGCCACAAAACACAGCAAGTCTCAAAGAAAGAACCTACATCCATCAAAATGCCAATTCCTTCAAAACCGGCAAAAATGGATGAAATGAGAGACTCTTGTGCCATCGAGGTACAAAATGACCCTTTCATGGACGTGGATGAAGAAGAGGAAGAGTTTTACAAGTTTCCAACACCCTGTGCTAAGGTCAAGATCCGAATCCCCATTGGTCTTGATGTGAAGAACGCTGAAATTTATAAAAAGAAGCTCGAGAACCCTCTTAAGCTATTCCCGAAGGCAGTTGTAGTTTATGAAGGTGTCAGAGGCACGCTTGATGATCTCAAATCACATTCTATACCACCAATTCCAGAGACTCCATAAGCTAAAGGAACCACAATTCCTTTAATGGTAACCGATCACGTCTAAAAAGTGAAAGAAGTCGAGCTAAAGACTCAAAACAAGCGCTTTGTGGGAGGCAACCCATGTGATTTTAAATTTTGTTTTTAAGTTTTTAGGACTTATTTAGATGTCTAATAGTTAGTTTTTATTTTTGCAGGATTTAAGAAAATCAAGAAAAATAATCGGATTAAAAAACAAACTTGAAAGTTGTTGTGACTGGGTGACGACTGACAAAATATTGGAGTTTGCAAAAATATTGCAGTCGACCGGTGTCAGGAGCAGAATGTCTAAAATCAGTTTTTCAACTTTGGCAAGGAAGCAGATCCAAATCATCTAAGCTATCTCCTCGACCATTCCAAATATTCATTTTATACTGGAGAAGGATGTTAAGGACTGCCAATCAAGCTAAGTCTTCAATAAAAAATTATTTGAGCAAAGTGATGATATCATTGAAGAACGAAGAAGATAAGCTTGAGAATACTATCTTTCGATCATACTGAAGCACTGAGAGCTATCCCAGAGAGTCTTAACCAGTACCAAAAGAGGTAAACAAACCTCAAACTTCATTTTTTATAAATTAACACTATATGATAGGTGAGATGCCCGAGAGAAACCGACCTTAAAATGATCAAAATCAAAAGTTGTCTGGAGGATCAAGTTTCTTAACAAAAGGAAACATGTAGATTTCTAGTACCCGCTAAGCAAATAGACTCAAACCATCAAAGATGCCCGAGAAAAATGACAATTATAAACAAAACAGCTTGGTTAGAACTTTGATTTTTTAAAATTTAATTTTTGGCTAACATTACGTCTTTGTCGGCTAGCCAATGAGCTTGGCAAAGCTAAAAGTTTCATTTTAGATAAGGATTAGGTTGGCTGACTGAAAATTCACCATATGACTTCAAAGATCCGACCAAAAATGACCAACTATCTAAACAAGTTCTTAATCCGGTCAAAAAGAAGTTTCAAGAACTCAAGAACGTCTACATGGCCATATCTACAATTCTTTCGGGAAAATCAACCATCAAAATTTTTAAAATCATTTTGGTACCATAGAGGACATCCTGTAACATTAACCGACCAACCAGAATTCAAAACGACCGATCGGAACGCGAAACAACCAAGGAAAACCCAAAACGGCTGAGAACATGTCCCCTCCGGCTGCCGAAGGCTCCAGGACCGGTTATGTCACACCAGACACACGACCAGTGTCCCAAGCCTTCTGCCTCGACCACGCGCCCCAGCTGATCCCGACGATCGGTCGGCGTTAGCGCCATCACCGGTTTTCACCAAGGACATGGATGCGGCCGGTCCTGGCTCCCAACCGGTCCAAAAGGTAAGTGACTCCAAAATTTAATTTTATGTCCAAAACCCCGTATTTAGCAATGCAAACCAATTTTCCCTAATATACTAAACCAATTTCGAAAATAGGGATGGAAAAACAAGAGTTTGGTTTTTACTGTAGTATGTTTGGTTCTAAAACTCTTAAAACTTCATCTCTTTCACTTGAGCAAGTTTTAGAACCCAAATAACAAAATTTCAAAACCTTGAATCCTTTGTTCTTTTGATAAAGTTTGGTTGATTTCAATTGAAGAATCTCATTCCTTTCTTCATTCCAGCATCAAGGTGTGTTCTTAAACTCTCTCTCTTAAAGTTACAAGTTTTAGGATTTTATAAATTTCTTAGATTTAAGCTTTTCTTAACTTGATTCTTAGAGATTTCCTTTAGAAAAGTTTGTTGGATTCGTGGATTACACTTTGAACATGTTAAATAGCTTGTTTCCACTAGATTTTGAAATTTCAAAATTTTGAACTTTGGGAGCATAAAAATCAAAAAGTTACAGTTTAAATTTGCTAAATTTGCTTGTTCTAAAGTCATTTCTTTATGTATAACTAGGATATGCTTGTTACTTTGCATCATTTGACCACAAAATTGAAATTTTTGGTGATGATTTTTGGCTTAGTGTAGTGAATCCGAAAATGACTTTGAATTTTTAAGAAATTTGAGTTCTTGCTTGTTTTTGATTTGTTTCTTATATCACTTTCTTTACTATTACAAATTGCTTAAGAACATATATGGATTCTCATTGAGTTTTTCAAGAGACTTATTGTCTCTTTGAGTTTTGATTTTGTAGGACATTCAACAATGGACAATGAGGAGATTGTGAGGAAGTCAACAAGGATAGCTATCCAAAAAGAAAGAGCTCTAAAGATTCAAGAACCGAGCAATTCTTCGAAACCCAGAAAATCCAAGAAGTTGAAAACATCTACTAAGGAGAATTCAAAGAAGGAAAAAAGAAGCATGGAAAGGATATAACTAGTAAGAGTGAAGCTACATTGAGTGATGAATCGGATGAGGATTGAGAAGAGACACAAGGAGAAGAGATGGTTTTTGTTCAGGTTTCTGAAATCATCAATGATGTGTCCAAGTCTCCACCACCAAAGAAGCATATAAAGTCAAGAGCTAAGGGACTTAAGCTCACGGTTTTAGCACCTTCGAAATCGAGAAGAAGAGTTGTTAGACCAAAGATGGATCCAAGTTTCAATTATAGAGCAGCCCTTGCAACCAGAAAGGTTCAAGCTCCATTGAATATCCACCTCCCAACACTTGACGCATTAGGATTGACAAGAGATTTTACTTGGTTCTTGGAAGCTTTGAAGTTGAGAACTTTTGTAGAGATTTCTTTCTCGGTCTATGAGAAGCTTACCAAAGAGTTTCTTAGCACGGTTTAGCTCTCATATCCGAAGAAAAAATGAGCTAAGGCTCCAGAGGGAGTTCTGGCCTTCTCGGCTAGAGGTACTACTTACTCTTTGATTATAGGTGAGTTTTGTGAGATTTTGCACTTGGAATGTTTAGATGAAGCCAAATTTAGCTCGGACCACACAACCTACACTGTTTAGAATCGATTTTCTCATGAGACACTTAGGCCCGAACATTTAAAAGAGGCCAAGATTGGACATCCAGCAGTTCGATATGTGCATATACAATTTTCCATTTCCTCTAGTTTCAAATTCCAAGATTTGTAGTATCAACGCAGAAGCTAGGCATGAATCCATTAACTATTGGAAAGTGAAAAGAAAAAGAAAGAAAATAAAATGAGTACCAAAGGTCGATTTTACTTTATTGTGTTTCAACATATTTGGTGCATTAGTCCTTTCTTTTGCTTGCTAGTCCTTCCCAAGAAGAAATTTTATGGGTTTTATAGAAGTTGACCATTTAAGAGTTAGCAACAACTTAATTTGCTTACATAGCTTTTCCATTGGCGAATATGAAGGAAAAGTTTTGCAATAGCGAGACCTCTAAAAATAAGATATTGACTATCTTGTCTGGATAAACAACTAGTTTGAATATATTAATAACACATAAGAAAGAACTTCTTTTAGCAAAACCAGATATTCATAATGAAGCATAAATTGAAACTGCAAAAGCAAAGATATAGCCAGATAAGAAACACTATTAAAGGTTCACCGTGCGAAGATATAAATACTCAACTGAAAACAGACAGAATGTTCAATATTTTAATGATTAATACAAAAACACGAACTTACTTGAACAAGCTTTGTTTTATCGGTTCGTTAGGCTTGTATCTTTGTATCTTTGGTTTCTTTTTATTAAAAACCAAAAAAAGCAAAAACTTAAACACGTAATCTGTAATCTATAAAGGTATTAAATTTTAAGTGAACGTTATTATCATTTCATATGGTCTGATACTAAATTACCATTTTTTGGCAATGACCATTCAACCTGAAAATAGAAAAAAAATAGGGTTTGAGAAATAAGTAAAATTACCGGAAAAAAATTGTATAAACACAAACAAGATTTAATTTTGTATTTTGTCGCTGTTTTTTTTTAATTTCCGTCGTCGTCCTGTCCACCGGATCTTAGTTTTCTAGTGTGAAGTTGTGTTTTCCATTGGTTGTGGTTTTTGGCTAACTGGCTAGAGGTTAAACGGTTGTTGCGAGAGGTATACTCGTCCTACTAGTTAGGATCTATGAGATTGTAAAGTGATTTCGGCTCCTCAATAAGGAAGTGTATAGAGATTCTTTAGGTTGGTCGTAGGTTGCTAAAAATGGTACTAATTGTAGTGTTATCTTCTTCAGCCTAGGTGCTTATCGTCAGGGTGGCTCCTTCAGGTGAGGAGGAATATAATAAGTTCTGGTCCTGCCTCTTTCCCCAGTTATATCGGCTTAAAATGCTCAACTCCATTTCTCCTTCAATAAAATTGGTTTGCTTCTTAGTTCTTTTTTATCCTTTATGTTCTTTATCATTTATTTACTAGATTCTTTGTCTTCCTTGAGTTTTTGTATTCGGAGAATTTTAACTTTGTTATTTGGCTCTGGGAGTTTCACTTTAGACTCGCCGACTCATTGATCTGGAAACGCGTAGTCCTTTGTCGAGTTTTTATGAAGACTAGTTTCGTTTTAATAATATAATCTCTAATTAGAGAAAAAATACAAACGAGATTATAGTATGCTCTTACCTTTGTTGACTCTACTACAAGAGGTTAGTGATGTATTCGTATTTTATAGGATTTTATTGTGTTTTTATTCGAGATTTATGGTATTTTAGTATTTATTTGGTTCTCTTTGGAGCGGTATTGTGTTTTTTAGTGTTTTTACGGGTAATGAGCTTGATTGTGCGTAAAGATCACATTTTTGACGGTTTCAAGCATTGAAGGAAGCGTTATTGAAGAGTTGAAACATCCAAGCAGAATGACAGGGATCGATCGATCCCTGTCAAGGATCGATTGATCCCTGTCAAGGATCGATCAATCCTTGTCACGATCGCAGACCAAGTTATTAGAAGTGAACCGAGATTTCGAGAACCAATTAATCCTTAATACCTATACTCGTGTTTTTCTTTTCATTATGTTGTTTTCTGAGTTTTTGAGCAAGAGAGAACCTTTGTAACCTAAGAGAGAAGAACAACTTATGTACTTCGAATCGAAGAAGAATTATGAACCCTTTCTTTGTCTTTTATTCAATAACAATCATGCATCTCTTTGATCTTTTTGTGATTGTTTCACTACAAGAAACTGGTGTATTAACAACGAATATTAATGACGATATACCATCGTCGATAATTAGCGACAAATTAACGACGATGTAACAACAACAAAAAATAATCATCGTTAAATCGTCGTTTCATAACGACGAAACATATCGTCGTCAAATAGTAGGAATGTTACAACACATTTACGACGATTTGACAATTTTTTAAAAAATCGTCGTAACATTCTCGTCAATTAAGAACAAATTTACAACAAAATCTTTTACAACTAATTAACAACGAATTGAAGGTGAATATTATAGTATGCGAAAAACGTTTATTTTTTAAGTGTACATAATAGTTTACAACAAAATATTTGGTTGTTAATTCGATGTTAAGTGGTTGTTTGTCTGTAGCAAAACGTATCGATGTTAATTCGTTGTGAATTTCCGATGTAAATTCGATGGTAAAATTTATGAAATTTCTATAAATACCTCATTCTCTTTCACCACAAATCACACCTTACAAATTCTTTCTCTCATCAAACACAAAGGGAAAACAAAAAATGTTTGGAGATCTATACAAAATCTGACGGTGGATTTTCATGCAATGAGATGGAGAGGGATTGGTGACTCAAGAGTTTCTCGGAGGTCTTGAAATTTTCATACATCAAGCGACAAATCTTCTGATCACTATCAAGAGTGGTAAGATGTTTTGTCCATGTAGAAAGTGCAAGAATACACGGTTCATTCTTGTTGAAAATGTTTGGAAGCATTTGATAAATAGAGGATTTACAGCACAATATTTCATATGGTTTCAACATGAGGAAGGACATTGGGGTAATGTTGATAGTAGCAGTAGTAGTAATTATCACTATCAATCCGTAGAAAATGTTGAACCTGCTGATAGGCATGATCATAATTATGAGTTTGGTAATTATCATCATCATAATGACGATAATCAACACGATAGGATTAATGACATGGTTATAGATGCATTTCCTCGTCAAGCAAATACTGCTGCATTCGCATATGATGATAACATTGTTGAAGAACCAAATTTATATGCTAAAAGATTCTATGACATGTTTAATGCTGCAAATGCTAGATGTAGAGAAGGACACTCTAAATTGTCATTAGCTTCTAGGATGATGAATATAAAAATAGATCATAACTTACCTGAAGTATGCATGGATGATTGGGCTGATTTGTTTAAAGAGTATCTACCTCCTGATAATTTTGCTTCTGAAACGTATTATGAGATACAAAAGTTGGTTAATAGTCTTGGTCTGCCATTTGAATCGATTGATGTATGTGTGGATAATTGTATGAGTTTTTGTAAAGATGATGATAAGCTTCTTGAAGAATGTCGTTTTTGCAAAAAGCCAAGATTTATGCTAGAAGAAGTTGGTCGGAAGAGGATACCATACCAGAGGATGTGGTATCTCCCAATAACTGACAGATTAAAAAGAATGTTTCAATCGGAAAGGACATCAGTATCAATGAGGTGGCATGCGGAACATACACAGTTAAATGGAAAGGTCACCCACCCATCAGATGCAAAAGCGTGGAGACACTTTAACACGGTACACCCCAATTTTGCTAGACAAAAAGGTAATGTCTATCTTGGTTTATGTAAAGATGAATTTAGTCCATTTGGTATGTCAGGTAGGCAATATTCTTTGTCACCCGTAATCGTCACGCCGTATAACCTCCCACCAGAGATGTGTATGCAAAGAAAATTTCTATTTCTCATTATATTAGTCCCTGGCCCTAACGATCCAAAACGATCACTTGATGTTTTTCTACAGCCTTTAGTCGAGGAATTGAATCAGTTATGGCATATCGGAGTTCGCACGTATGACTGTTCGAGGAGAAGGAATTTCACGATGCGTGTAGTGCTTATATGGAGCATAAGCGACTTTCCTGCGTATGGGATGTTGGCAGGTTGGAAAATGCACGGACGGTTGTCTTGCCCTTACTGCATGCATCGTACGAATGTGTTTCAACTAAAGCATGGTAGAAAAATGAGTTGGTTTGACTGTCACCGTCAATTTCTTTCTATCAACCACCCGTACAGAAGAAACAGAAGATTGTTTAGAAAGAACAAAATTGTTCGTGACTCTCCACCAATGTATCTAACAGACGATCAAGTAGATGAGCAAATTGATTATTATGGTGCATTATACACAATTTATCGGGGAAAATTGGCATGTTCCGCCTAATATGCCTGATGGTTATCTGGAAGACCATAACTGGCATAAGAAAAGTATATTCTGGGAGCTTCCATACTGGAAAGATCATCTCCTCCGACACAATCTTGATTTGATGCACATCGAGAAGAACTTTTTTGATAACATCATGAATACACTTCTGAATGTGCAGGGAAAGAGTAAAGATAATTAAAAATCACGTCTTGACTTGGCTGAAATATGCGGAAGGAGCGAATTGCACATCACCAATGACGGAAAAGCGTCAGTCCTTATATTCAAATTATACAGTTCAGCGAAGACAGCGCTATTCTAATGGGTGTCATCTGAAGTGAAGTTCCCAAATGGGTTTGTATCAAATCTTTCACGATGTGTTGAGCAGGGTAAATTTTGAGGTATGAAAAGTCATGATTGTCATGTGTTTATGCAACGACTACTACCATTTTCTATGGCGGAACTTCTACCATCAAATGTGCACGACGCGATTGCTCGTACATACGTAATAATGTATACATCTTCACTAGAACATATAATAAGATGTTAATATATATGTATGTTGGTATTTTATAGGAGTAGGGATGTTCTTTCGGGATCTTTGCACGAGGACGTTGACAGAAAATGTAATAGCCCAACTACATGAAAACATTCCCATCCTATTGTGCGATTTGGAGAAGATCTTCCCGCCATCATTTTTTGATGTATTGGAGCACCTACCTATACATCTTCCACATGAAGCAGAACTTGAGGGATCTGTGCAGTTTCGGTGGATGTACCCTTTTGAAAGATTCATGAAACATCTCAAACGGAAAGTAAAGAATCTCACAAAAGTGGAAGGTTCTATTGTTCAGGGAAGTTAAACCGAAGAGACATCTCACTTTACATCGTACTAATTTGCCCCTAAAGTTAGGACACGCAAAAGAGCCCCACGACGATATGATGGTGGTGGTGTTGCCCCAACATATGTCATGGATGGAGTTTCAGATACATTTTGCGCAGTTGGGCGGCTTAGTGGACGAGTAAAAGAGGTTTGGTGGGGGAATGCGGAAGAAATTCATTGTGCGCATACATGGATTCTTCTGAACTGTGAGGAAATACGCCCGTGGGAAAGGTATATATATGTCTCTATATTTATATGTATATATTTTATGCACTAGGCTTACATATGATCTATATCTATGTACTAGTCCTTTTGTCACCCAAGTTCACGAAGCGATAGAGGGGATCTCAGATGATGATGTCGAGAGAAGAAAAGTTGAACACTTCGTTCCGTGGTTACAACGACAAGTAAGTATATTTGTAAGTATATTTATATATACTTAGTAAGATGTATCTAACATTATATATCGATCATAATATTTGGTTACAGATTGAGCACGAGGGTGAATCTTATCCTCTATGGTTTCATGAGAAGCTACAATGTCCACTTGCGAGGATATGTACCGCACCAACGTATTGTACAAGAGGGTATGCATTTCACGCTTACGATCATGGCAAAAATTAATTACCGTCAAACTTTTAAAATGTGATTGAAAAAACTTAGGAATTTTAAAATTTTAACAGTGTGAATAAAAAATTATAAACTTTTAAACTTAAAAGTTGTAAAAGTGTCATTTAGGATTATAAAAATTGTAAAAGTGTCATTAATTAGGACTTTAATTTAAAATTATAAATTGTGATTGAAAACTTTTAAACTTTACAAGCTGTCAAAAAATGACAAGTCTTTACAACATCAATTTTAATTTTAAACTTTAGAATTTTAACTTTATTCAAGACTTTTTAGTTAGTATGACTCCCCCTACACATGTTCGGCCGCATTACCTTCAGTTTATGGCGGACCAGGAAGCAGAGGCTTGACGGATGGGAGCCTCGACGTCTTCTTCATCTCCGTTTGGCACGGGTTCTCAGACGACCCCGAGACCGAGATCGTCGGTCACACCGACGCATCCGCCACCGCCGCCACCGGCAGCGCCAGCAACAGTAGAGGATCCTCCTCCACCACCAGCAGCCCCGGAGGAGGCAGTCGTGGCCGGTGGGGGCATACATCCTGACTTGGATGTTTCGGCCCATGCCCCTTACGCTCATCTTCGGGTTGAGGACATTATCCATAAGCCTGGTCACGATCATCTATCCCGTCTAGACCCCGACAGAGATGGAATTAGGATTTTCTGGTAGTTTTTAATTTCAATTGATTATTATTATAAATATCTAATTACATAATTTTATGCTCCAAAATTATTTGTTTTTTACGCAGGTTTGGGGTCGACAACAAGGTCGGTCGCTCCATCTCAGACACGATCAAGGGATACTTTACAGAGTCCCACGTCAACTGGTCGACGACGCCGGAGCACAACAAGAAGACTTGGTTCAAGTGTTTCGCGGTAATTTTTAAATTTGTTATTTTTTTTATTTTATGTTATTTTAATATATATATATATATATATATATATATATATTGCATGTTTAATCCAATTTTTTGTTTTTTTCAACAAAAGTGGCATTGGGACGTCTCTATCAACGACAGGGTCAAGGCCGAGTTTTACGCGTGAGAAAAGTTGAGGCTCTGCAACACCGTCTCCGACTAGAAGGAGAAGTTTGGGGTCAAGGGAGATGACGCGAAGCCCACTTTAATGTCTGGTGCGGTCTGGAACGGCCTTAAGGCCTACTGGAGCGACAGTCATGCCGCCTCGATTGCGAACAAGTATTCCATCGCATGGAACACCACCGCTCCTAATGGCACCAAGAAGCTGATGCTACACACTTCTGACCAAATCTCTTTCGTTGGCCAACGCCATATCATGGTTAGTAATATTTGAATTAAATAATTTTTCAAAAATTTTTCTAATTAATATATATATATATATTATTTATTGACCAATAAATTTTATTTTTTATAGTCCAACAATTTAGACTATCTTCCGTTTGTCAGAGACGTTTTCGAGAAGACGAACAAGAGGAAGAACGACCAGTTCGTAGACGCACAGTCGGAGAGGATCTTCAACGATGTTTAGGCGAGGCGGATGGAGATCGAGACACAGAGATCTAAGAGTTCCCCCAGAGGCACTTTTCAGCCGACTTAGCATCTATCGACTCAGGAGCTCGACCGTATTTTTGAGGAGGTTATTATTTTCTAATTTATTTATTTTTTAATTTTTTCAATTATAAATTCTGTTTTGCAGGTTGCTCCCAAGAAGAAGGGGAGAATTTTGGGGAGTGGCTCGATTCAGGATGTCCCAACGGCATCGTCTTCTTACCCATCTCTGTCTGCCCAGCAGGCGGCTATGCAGACCGAGCTAAGGAGCGCGCACACTGAGATCGCGGAGCTACTGAGCAAGCACGCCTTCTACGACAAGATCATCGTGATCCTTTCGGAGACCAACTCGGAGATTGCTCGAGTGATGAGAGATACAGAGTCCCAACCTCCACCCACGACAGCCACACAGGAGTAGTCCATCTATCCGGATCATGCGACAGAGACATATTTCGGCGACATAGATTTAAGATAGGATCTATGTAGTTTTATTTTTTATATTTTCTATTGTATATATTTTAAAGCTAATATATTTATTTTATTTTAATTTATTTTATTTTATTTTTTATTATTTTATTTATTTTATTTTGTTTTAGATTACTTTATTTTATTTTACTTTATTTTATTTTATTTTATTTTATTTATTTATTTATTTATTTTATAATTTCAAATATAATTTTGATTTTAAATCTAATACTTCAGAGCTATAAACTCGTTGTGAATACGTTGTTAACTCATTGTTATCAACAGAAGCAGCAATATGGTTCAGGAGGTTTCAGGAACAATTATCAGTCAGGTTATCAGAATCAGAACCAAGGGCAGTCTACCACGTCTTCCCAAGATAATAAACTGAAGAAAATGCTACAGCAAGTGCTGGAAAATAAGACCAAGTCCGTTGCGGACATAATCAAAAAGTAGACAACATGTACACTAATCTCAATTGGAAGTTAGAGACATTGAGTATTCATATGAAATTGCTGGAAACATAGGTTACTCAGACTTCTGCGAGCAACAAAGCCCCTCCTGGCATTATTCCAGGCAAACCGGAGAAGAACCCTAAAGAATACTTTAGTGCCATCACTTTGCGAAGTGGAAAGGAGTTCAAAATCTCGTCAAAAACAGAAGGGCAGGGATATATCGATCTCTGCCCTAGGGTCGATCTATCAATGCCTAATAAATCCTCTGAACAGAATGATAGGGATCGATCAATCCCTGCACCAGGATCGATCGATCCATGTCATGGCATGAACGCTCCTACTTTTGGTGATAACACAAACCCACTGGAGGTTGATGAAGACTATGTACCACCCCCCGCCTTATTTCTCTAAGCCTCCATATTCGTCAAGACCCCGTCAAAATATCAAGGAACACGAGTATGAGAAGTTGAAGAATCTAGCTGGTGAGTTACATGTATGATTGCCTTTCGTAGAGGCAATCAAGATGGTACCTTCTCTTAAGAGGTACATGAAGGAGATTCTTTCAGATAGAATGACCTTAGAACAAGGTGTATTAGTGCTTACTGCAGAGCATAGCGTAGTTCTATAGAACATCGCACTGGAGAAACCCGAGGATCCAAATCCTTTTGTATTACCCTGCAGGATTGGATCACTTACTTTTGAGCAATGTTTCTATGATTTGGGATCAGGCGTCAGTGTGATGCCCCTGTCAGTATCTCATAGGTTGAATCTGACAAACTACAAACCCACAAGAATGTCATTTGTACTTGCAGATAGGTCGATTCGAAGTCCAGTGGATATTCTAGACAACATTACCTTTGGAGTTGGAGAGGGATATGTGTTTACGGATTTCGTAGTCCTAGAACTTGAAGAAGAACCCAAGGATCCTATTATCCTGGGAAGACCATTCTTATCTACTGCCAGGGTTATGATTGATGTGCAGAATGATCAGATAGATCTCCGCCTTGGGAAGTTGACTATGAAGTTCAACATTGAGAAATCCATGAAGAAGCCTACCATTGATGGGCATACTTTTTGGGTTGACACGCTTGTTGATGTGATTGAAGACTCTCTTGAAGAACTGTACACTGAAGACCCACTAAAAGTCGCTCTGACTCAGATTGAAGTAAATATGGGTTTTTGAATGAAGATACTTCTGAGGTTGCCGCGTTGCTAGACTCGGCACCCACTATTGAGAGGCAGATCGCATACATCAAGCTCGAAGAGCCATCTCCTGCGACATCTACCTCCTTAGTGGCGAGCTCGGATGTTGATTGGAGTGAGCTGAAAGCTCCAAAAATTGAACTCGAGAACCTGCCTGCAGGACTAAGGTACGTTTTCTTAGGTCATAATTCTACATACCATGTGAGTGTTAATTCTAATTTGAACAATGTTGAGACTGCCTTACTTCTTTCGAAGTTAAAGAAGTACAGTAAAGCGTTGGGATATTCTTTTGATGATATCACAGGTATTTCTCCAGATCTATGTATGCATAGGATCCACTTGGAGGATGAATCCAAGACTTCTATCGAACATCAAAGGAGACTCAATCCTACGCTAATGGAAGTTGTCAAGAAGGAGATTTTGAAACTTTTGGGTGCATGTGTGATCTATCCAATCTCTAACAGTACATGGGTAAGTCTGGTACACGTGGTACCAAAGAAAGGTGGGATCACTGTCATCAGTAATGAGAAAAATGAGCTCATTCCCACCAAGACTAATAATGTGTTAGTATTTTAGTAGTTTTAATTATGGATTTTACTCGAGAATTATGGTTTTTAGTATGTATTCGGATCTCTTTGGCACGGATTTGTGTTCTTTAGTGTTTTTACAGGGATCGAGCTTAGATGTGTGGAAAGATTTCATTTTGGACGGATTTCAAGCACCGAAGAAAGTTTTCATGAAAAGCAGAAATACCCAGTCAGATGGACATGGATCGATCGATCCTTGTTTCTGAATCGATCGATCCTTGTCCCGTTTTGCGGACCGATTTTACGAAAAATCAGACCAAACTTATTTTGAACCGAATTTCTTTACTAAGACCTAGACTCGAGTTTCCGGTTTCATTATGCACTTTTTCTGAGTTTTTGAGAGCAAGAGAGAGATTTGTAACAAAGGGAGAAGAAGCACCTTCTGTACTTCGAATCCGAGAAGCTTTATGACCCCTTACTCTTTATTTTTGTTCAATACAATCTTGTTTCTCTCTGATTTGATATGTGCTTGTGCGATTATCATGAGTGAGTAGTTTATTCTTTGGGTTTAGGGTTCTCACATAGGGATTCATGAATTGTTGACATAGAATTGTATGATTAGGGATTTAATTAATTGGATCTTCATTTAAGATTGTTCGTAATGCATGAAATTAAATTGGCCACTTAGTTTCTGATCTTAGGTTGTTTAACGCCTGGAAAGTGTTTGTTTAAATGCCTGAAAGAATCTTAAATGAGCAATTCTTCTTAAGCCAATGGAAGTTGATGTTTAAGTGAATTGTGAACCTATCAAACCTGTTTAGAATGCATGATTAGAAATCGAGAGTCAACAGAAGTTAGTCTCGAGGTTTCTAATACTTAGGGAATTGATACCACAGAAGTATATCAGTTCTATATTAGTGTCTGAGTTTAAGACGGTTTAAAACTTGTTCCCTAATCTATAATTTGAATCAACAATGAATTGTTTCCCTGAGATTACCCAATGACCAACACTTCTTTGTCTAAATTACAACCCTGTTGTTGCTTGCTTGCCTACTTTATTCTATTAATTTCGATTAATTTCATCCTTTAAAAGACATCTTTTTCGCTTTAGCCTGCTGTTTGATCTGACATTCTTCGTGCTACCTTTGGTCTCTGTGGATTCTATCTTGAACCACTACAACATACTTATGTGCGCTTGCAATGTTTTCTCGGGCGAAAACCTGAGCTATCAAGTTTTCTGGCGCCGTTTCCAGGGCCAATAGGTCGTCTTAGAACTTAGGATCATTGCGTGCCTAAGACATTTTTCTTTATTTTGTTTAGTCTCTTCTTTTTCTTCTCTGTTTTTGTGCTTTCAGGTGCATGAACAAGGCTCATACTAGAAGCCAAGGGATCGCGAATCTTCTCGAATTCGAGCCTGAACCTGCGCGTCTAGATAGACAGAAGAAAGAGAAGCTGCTGGAGGTTATTGAAGAATTTGAGTTTGCAGAAATAATGGGTGATACCATGGGAGAACACATTCAAGTTCATCAAAATCCTCTCTTTCCTGGAGTCCTTCCAGGAGATAATCCACCTGCTGATTGTGGTGCTAATGCTGGTGCTCAGCAAGCAAGCCAGCAAAATGTTGCAACTGAGGGGCAACAACGTGCAAATCAACCTCAACAGAGATGACTCTGGTGCAATATGACACTCTGGAGGCTTTCTATGTGAATCGTTCCGGGATTCATCCGCCTCCCATAGAGAGAAGAGACTTTGAGATTAAGACTGGTCTCATTAACTTGGTGCAACAAAATCAGTTTAATGGGTTGCCATCACCGAACCCAATGCACCATCTGGATAAGTTTAAAGCCATCTGCAATACTATCCAGCACAACGGAATACATGTTGAAGCTCTGAAATGCAAGTTATTCACTTTCTCTCTGAATCACAAAGCTACAAGATGGTACAATAGTCTAGAACCTGATTCTCTGAGGTCATGAAACGAAATCAATGCTGCTTTCGTTAGGCATTTCTTCATGAAATCAAGGTCTATGTCTCTCTAAAAAAAGATTGCACGATTTCACCAATTGGGTTCTGAGAGTTTTCATGCAGTTTGGAAAAGATTCAGGGAGTACCTAAATGATTGTCCTCATCATGGGTTCTCAGATTGGAATCTTGTCAACATTTTCTATAATAGAGTTGAGGAGAAGTATCATAATGCTATGGACACCGCGAGCAATTGTGATTTCATGACCAAGACTATGGGGGAAGCTTACATGCTTGTGAATAACATGGAGAATAGTCAGGCCAATCGAAGATCAGACTATGATTGTGGTAGAGAAGTTGTGTCATCAGATGCGAAGAGAATTGATGATCTGCAGTCAAAGCTCGATGAGCTAATGAGGAGAGATCAGCAGGGAGCGAACTTTTTTGGAGAGCAGAACGATACACCTATTCTTTAAGAGAAGAAGATGGGACATATGTATCAGGAATCATGTTTGAGGAGCTGAATGGTGGACAAGCATATGTGAATTACATTGGATGTCAAGGGAATTTTGGTAACAAAGGTTTCGACCAACAGAAGCAATTCCAGAACAAGCCATACCAACACAATCAGAGTGTCTTCAACTCTAGATTTCAGAACAAGAATCAGAACAGTGGTTTCGGAAACAGTGGCTATCAGCAGAAACAGTTTGGTTCAGGAGGATTCAAGAACAACTATCAGTAGGGGTATCAGAATCATAACCAGGAACTATCTTCTACATCTTCTGAAGATAGTGATGGGAAACAAATGCTCCACCAAGTGCTGAAAAATCAAACTAAGTATGTTGCGGATGTCAATCAGAAAGTCGATAGCATGTACAGTGACCTCAATGGGAAGTTTGAGGCTATGAGTATTCGAATGAAGATGCTGGAAATAGAGGTTACTCAGACTTCTGCGAGCAACAGAGCTTCCCCAGGTGTCATTCAAGCCAAACTGGAGAAGAATCCGAAGGAATATTACAATGCTATCATAGTTCGAAGTGGAAAAGAAGAAAAAGCTTCGTCTAGGACAAAAGGACAGGGATCGATTGATCCCTGGCCTATAATCGATCGATCCTTGTCCAATTCCACCTCCAAAACATTTGTACAAAAGGACAGAGATCGATCGATCCCTGTCCCTGAATCGATCGATCCCTGTCTTGACGTGGGTTCATCGGATTTTCGTGATGAATCGAAAGCACAGGAGGTTGAGGATGAGTATGTACCACCCCCACCTTACATACCCAGGCCTCCATATCCTTCCAGACCCCGTGAAAAGATTAACGAACGCGAGTATGAATAGTTGAAGAATCTAGCTGGTGAATTACATGGGTAATTACCTTTCGTTGAAATAGTCAAGATGGTACCTTCTCTTAAGAGATACATGAAGGAGATTCTCTCAAATCGCATGACCTTATAACAAGGTGTATCGGTTCTTACTATGGAGTGTAGCGCAGTTCTTCTGAATATCACACAGGAGAAACACGAAGATCCATGTTTTTTTTTTTGCCTTGCAGGATTGGATCTCTTACCTTCGAGAGATGTCTGTGTGATTTGGGCTCTAGAGTTAGTTTGATGCCACTTTCTGTCTCGCAGAAGCTGAATATGGTGAACTATAAGCCCACGAAGATGACCTTGATACTTGCTGATAGATCAATTCGAAGGCCAATAGGCATTCTCGATAACATTCCTGTTGGTGTGAGATAAGTCTAGGGGAGGCTACTTATGTTTTTCTTTTTCTTTTGGTGTTATTTGAGTCATTTTGATGTTTTTATTGAGTCAGTTTATGGAATGTTATGCTTCATGATGATTTTAGACTATTATCTCTGCGCATTGCACTTAATTATATTCTCATTGCCCATTTCATTTGGACTTTTAGCACAGGCAACCAGAATAACTCGTGATCAAACTCCCCATCAGAAATCTCTGGAACTCAGACCTTTGTTTGAAATGTTATTAACTCTATTTTATTTGGCCTACTAATGAACTTAATTGCTTTGATCCAGGAACTTGAAATCATGAATCAAACCCATCATTCAGGATTACATCCCCATTTTTTTACCATTCTTTTCGGTAGTCCTGAGTGACCAGACTTTTCTTTAGTCTGGCACCACACCCTTACCTTGTCTCCTTGATTTTCCTTGCATTTCTTTTGATCTTATATGCACACGTGTGTAAAAACAATGGAGATAATAGGGTAGACATGATCCTACTAATTGCTTAGGTAGGATTGTACATTTTAGGTGGTTTAGACATGGTCCTGAGTGTCTGATTTTTCGGTGTTGGGTGTTTTGTTGGTTTAGATGGATATGTTGCATTTCTTGATGCTATATGGGTGTTTTAATGTTTAAAAACGTCATTGACATGCTAATTTCTTCAAATTTTCATTCTGAAAAAATAAACGAAAGTTATTATTTTCTTCTTCATATCTGGTTTAGAAATTAGCATTTGCATATTATTTTGTTGATTAGATTCACCCTGAAGTATTGCACATATTCGGTTTACTTTTGATTGGTGGTTTATACTTGGGTAGTTAGGGGACATTGATATCAATATACTCTTTCTCTCCTGCGATTTTGCATAATGTCTTGCATCCTAACGCAATTTGTGATACCCGAAACACTCTAAGCCTCACCACTAAAAGCCTTGAATACCAAGCCTTATTTCCTGATTACAAGTTCTTTGGTGAAGAAGTTTCACGCCCATCTTTAATGAATGTACAGAGTTATTAACATGGAAGTTGAGTTTGCAGGTTCATATTTTAGAGTATGGATGGGCTTGGGAGGTCATGCAGCGGTTCTTGGGGAGAATGATCTAACTGTTCTGAGTTTATATGTTAGCGAAAGTAGCGCAGAGTAAGGTTTTCTGATAGCATATGATCCATTTGGTTTTCAAAGTTCTTCTCCCATGGACTTAATCTTCGTTTCCTTTACTTGAGCAAAAGCAAAGATTCAAGTTTGAGGGATTTGATGTGTTAATATTTTAGTAGTTTTTATTAGAGATTTTACTCGAGAATTATGGTTTTTAGTATGTATTCGAATCTCTTTCGCGCAGATTTGTGTTCTTTAGTGTTTTTGCAGGGATCGAGCTTGGATGTGCGGAAAGATTTCATTTTGGACAGATTTCAAGCATCAAAGGAAGTGTTCGTGAAAAGCTGAAATACCCAGTCAGATGGACAAGGATCAATCGATCCTTGTTTTTAGATCGATCGATCCCTGTCCCGTTTTGCGGACCGATTTTACGAAGAACCAGACCAAACTTATTTTGAACCGGATTTCATTACTAAGACCTAGGATTGAGTTTCCTGTTTCATTATGCACTTTTTCTGAGTTTTTGAGAGCAAGAGAGAGATTTGTCACATAGGGAGAAGAAGCACCTTCTGTACTTTGAATCTGAGAAGCTTTATGAACCCTTACTCTTTATTTTTGTTCAATACAATCATGTCTCTCTCTGATTTGATATGTGTTTGTGCGAGTATCATGAGTAAGTAGTTTATTTGTTGGGTTTAGGGTTCTCACATAGGGATTCATGAATTGTTGACATAGAATTGTATGATTATGGATTTAATCAATTGAATCTTCATCTAGGATTGTTCGTAATGCATGAAATTAAAGTGGCCACTTAGTTTCTGATCTTAGGTTGTTTAGCGCCTGCAAAGTGTTTGTTTAAATGCCTGAAAGGATCCTAAATGAGAATTCTTCTTAAGACAATGGAAGTTGATGTTTAAGTGAATTGTGAACCTATCAAACCTTTTTAGAATGCATGATTAGAAATCAAGAGTCAACGGAAGTTAGTCTCGAGGTTTCTAATACATAGGGAATTAATACTACGGAAGTATATCAGTTCTATATTAGTGTTTGAGTTCAAGACGGTTTAAAACTTGTTCCCTAATCTATAATTTGAATCAACGATGAATTGTTTCCCTGAGATTACCCAATGCTGAACACTTCTTTGATTGAATTACAACCCCACTGTTGGTTGCTTGCCTACTTTATTCTCTTAATTTAAATTTATTACATCCTTTAAAAGACATCTTTTTCGTTTTAGCCTGTTGTTTGATATGACATTCTTTGTGCTACCTTTGGTCTCTGTGGATTCGATCTGAACCACTACAACGTACTTCTATGCGTTTGCAGTATTTTCTCGGGCGAAAACCTGAGATATCAACTATCACTGGCCACAAGATGTGCATTGACTATAGTAAGCTGAACTCAGCCATGAGAAAAGATCATTTTCAACTTCCTTTTATTGATCAAATGCTGGAAAGACTTGCCAATCATCCTTATTATTGTTTTCTTGATGCCTATTCAGGCTTCTTTCAGATTTCCATCCACCCAGCGGATTAGGAAAAGATTACATTCACGTGTCCTTATAGGACATATTCTTACTGAAGAATTCCATTCGGGCTATGCAATGTACATGCAACTTTCCAACGCTGCATGATGTCTATCTTCACTGATTTGATCGAAGATATCATGGAAGTTTTCATGGATTACTTTTCTGTATATGGTTCTTCGTTTACTAACTGTTTGTATAACCTTTTCAGGGTTTTAGAACGATGTAAAGAGAAACATTTGGTTTTGAATTGGGAAAAGTGTCACTTTATGGTGCAGGATGGTATTGTACTTGGTCACAGGATTCCACAGAGCGGCATCGAAGTTGACAGAGCCAAGGTAGAAGTGATGACAAGCTTGCAACCTCCTACATCTATCAAGGATGTTCACAACTTCCTTGGACACGCGGGATTCTACAGACGGTTTATCAAATATTTCTTCAAGATAGCCAGACCTCTAACTCGATTACTCTATATGGATGTCAAATTCGATTTTGATACCGATTGTTTGTTAGCCTTTCAAATAATCAAAGAGGCACTAGTCAGTGCTCCAATTGTGCAACCACCAGATTGACATTTACATTTTGAAGTAATTTGTGACGCCAGTGACTATGCAGGAGGAGCAGTGTTGGGTCAGAGAAAGGATAAGAAGCTCCATGTGATCTACTATGCTAGCAAAACACTTGATGATACTCAGATTAAGTATGCAACTACAAAAAAGGAGCTATTGGTTGTGGTTTATGCATTCGAGAAGTTCAGACAATATTTGGTTTGATCTAAAGTCATTTTTCACACTGATTATGCGGCGTTGAGATATCTTATGAATAAAAAAGATGCTAAACCGAGACTGTTGATATGGATATTGTTGCTACATGAATTCGATCTGGAGATTCGTGAAAACGAGGCATCGAGAATGGTGTTGTTGATCACCTTTCTCGTCTGCGAGTGGGTGTTGAAACTCTACTTGATGATAGTCTTCCATAAGAGAATGTCTACATGGTCACCTTGCTGGAGGATGAGTATTTGAATGAAGCGGATGATTTTGCCATTAGACAGATCCATGAAGAGACTCCTTGGTTTGCGGAATTTTTGAATTATCTGAGTTTCAAAGTAGAGCCACCAAATTTGGCAGGCTATGCGAAGAAGAAGTTCCTCAAAGACGTCAGACATTACTTTTGGGATGATTCATTTCTCTACGAGAGATGTTCTGATGGACTTTTTAGTATGTGCATTCCAGAGTCAGAAGTGCAGGGTATTCCTTATCATTGCCATGGTTCAGAATATGTTGGACACTTCGCTACCTTTAAGACGGTTTCGAAGGTACTACAAGCAAGTTTCTGGTGGCCTACTATGTTCAAAGATGTCCATGATTTTGTTTTCAAGTGTGATGCCTGTCAGAGAAAAGGCAATATCAGCAAAAGGAACGAGATGCCTTAGAACTTTATCCTGGAAGTCGAGTATTTGATGTTTGGGGTATTGATTTCATGGGACCATTTCCACCGTCCCATGGAAATCAATATATCTTCGTTGTTGTAAAATATGTGTCCAAATGGGTTGAAGCGCTGGTTAGCCCTAAAAATGATGCCAAGGTCATTTTGAAGATGTTCAAATCAGTGATCTTACCACGACTTGGAGTTCCCAGAGTTGTCATTAGTGATGGGGGATCTCACTTCATTAAAACGTTGTTTGAGAGAATGCTGAAAAAGCACGGAGTTCACCATAAGGTAGCTACACCTTATCATCCTCAAACCAGTGGTCAAGTGGAGATTTCCAACAGAGAAACTAAGAGAATTTTGGAGAAGACAGATTGCAAGGCGCATAAATATTGGGTTGTGAAGCTTGATGAGGCACTATGGGCATACCGTACTGCTTTTAAGACTCTTTTAGGCACAACTCCATATCATTTAGTCTATGGAAAGTCTTGTCATTTGTCTGTTGAGTCAGAGTATAGTGGACTGTGGGCTACGAAGTTGATGAATTTTGACATCAAGCATGCAGCTGCGAAGCGGATGATTCAGATCAATGAACTTGATGAGATACGCCTGAATGCTTATGAGAACACAAAAATCTACAAAGAACAGACAAAAGCATTACATGATAAAAGAATCATTCCACGCCATTTCACCGCAGGAGATCAGGTACTCTTATTTAACTCACATTTGAAACTGTTTCCAGGTAAGCTCAAATCGCGTTGGTTGGGACCATTCCTGATTGCTTAGGTTCGACCATATGGCGATGTCGTTCTTGAAGATAATGGACGGAGATTCACTGAGAATGGCCAAAGATTAAAGTCATACATTGCAGACGCGCCACAAGAAGAAGGAATGTGAATTCCTTTAACGGATCCACCTGTCGTCTGATCGCATTACAGTTAGGCTAGAGACTTTAAACAAGCACTGATTGGGAGGCAACCCACTAGGTAGTTTTGTTTTCAAATAGTTAGATTTTCGGTATTTTTCGTTTTTGGTGTTTTTTGTTTTTGGTATTTTCGATTTCTTTGTGTTTTTGGCTTTAGAATTGCAGAAACAGGTGCGTCTGGACAAAATGAAAAGAAGTGATCGATCTATACACCAAGATCGATCGATCCATGACATATTTCGCACCCTGACAGAAAGACAAGGATCGATCGATCCCTGTCATGAAAACAAGCTTATATCGCGACAACACAAGTTTTGTTCTTTCTACTTCTTTCTTCTCTTATGAAAATAATCACCCAAAATCTAGTTTTTGCTCAAATCTTCATGGATCAGAGTGATTTTTTAGCTTAAATTCATTATTTTTTGCCCTCTTTCATTATCTCTGATCAGTTTTCGCTAATTCGAAGGTATTTATTCGCAATTCTCACTTCTATTTTCGTCACTTTTTAGGGTGATCTTGAGAACTTTTTTCCTTGATTTTTGATCGTTGGTCCTTGAATGATGCTTTTCACATCTTCTATGATGTTTAGAAGTAGGATTGTACCTGAATTTAGTGATTTGAGGGATGAATTTGGTGATTTTTTTGATTTCGCATTTCGGACGCCAGAAGTTTGCGAGGATGCATGTTCTTCTTGATTTTCCTTGGTTATTGATGATATTATTATTTTTGCATCTATATGAATGATTTCTACATGTTTTGATGATTGGTTGCGATGATTCTGATGCGTTTCACTTGGACTATGAGTGCAAAATGAAAATTGGATAAGTTGATGATGTTCTTGTTTTGTGAACTGTTTTGGCGCATGCCCTTGATGTCTATGATTTTGATTTCTACATGAACATTGCTCTTTGCAATAGAGCGATAATTTTTGTGTTTGTAGCGTTTCGATTTTGATACTAATTTGGTTCCCAAGTGTTCATTTTTGCAGGATATGGGTACACGTAAAATCAGAGAGGTCCCCAAGAAAAACAAAAGGTCTAGCTCTAATCTACATGAGGGTTTAGGAGGCATGATCTCACACATCCCGCCAACCGTCCTGTTACTGAAGAATGGAATGAGCACGACTAGCAGTTCTTGCAAGATTTGGGCCATATCACATTCCCAATGACCCTTGTCATTGACAACAATCTCCTTGAGGCATTGGGGATTCGCCGGGAATTTTTCGATCTCTTCTGGAGGATGGGACTCCAAGGCTTGCTAGAGCTTCAGGAGCATGTATGCTTTGAGCTTTGCCAAGAGTTCTTGACATCTGTGTGCCTCGTCTACCAGGATCTTAACAACCCTGTAGCAGAACAAGGCACATTCTCTTTCATCGTGTAGGGTCAGTTCTACTCTATTTCCCTTATGGATTTGGCACGAGTGTTTGGTTTTGCACAGGGTTGAGCTTCTTATGTCCCACATTTGTTGAGGTCTGACGAGTTCTGGAACTATATTGTTGTTGGGCAATTTGTTTCTAGGAGTGTGAAACAATCTTGTATTCGCAGTCTCGTTTTTAGACTAGCAGCCAAGGTCCTTATCTCCCACATTTATGCTAAGTTTATTCAGGCTGATGTTACCAACGATGAGTTGGGTCTTCTATTCATCGGCGTTAGACACACTTGGGATTTGGGAGCTTAAATCCGTTATGTGGCGGCTACGAATCTGAACATGGTCGTGGTAGTTGCTGACAAGTTCGCCTTCTTCAAGGTGGTTGCTTCTGAGAATAAGTCTTTTGCTGCAGGTACTCTTATCACTCGTCTTTTGCGCTTTGTGAAGTTTGATTTCACTGGTCATACGAGGGTGGAATTTAAACTCCCCAAGAAAGTGAAGATCTCTACGCATTGCACTTCATTTATATTCTTATTTATCATTTCACTTGAGCTTTTAGCGCAGGCAAATCGGAATACCTCATGACCAAACATCCGCGCCAGAAATTTTTGGAACTCAAGCTTTTGTCTAAATTTTTTTTAACTCTATTTATCTAGCCTACTAATGAACTTAATTGCTTTGATCCAGGAACTTGAAATTAGGAAATCAAACCCATCATTCAGGATTACATCCCCATTTTTATACCACTCTTTTCGGTAATCCTGAGTGGCCAGACTCATTTTTAGTCTTGCACCACGCCTTCACCTTATCTCATTGAATCCCCATGCATTTCTCTTTGAATTTATAAGCACACGTGTAAAAAAAATGGAGAGAATAGGGTAGACACGATCCTTCTAATTACTTAGGGCGTGTTAGAGGTTTAGATGGATGTGTTGCATTTCTTCATGTTGTATGGGTGTTGTAAGATTAAAAACGTCATTGTATTGCTAATTTCTACCAGATTTTTGTTTATATGATAAAAAACGAAAATTCATATCTTTTATTTATATATGGTTTAGAAATTAGTATTTACATGTTATTTTGTTGTTTAAATGCACCCGGAAGATTGCACCTATTTGGTTTACTTTGACTTGGGGGTTTGTACTTGGGTCGTTAGGGAACATGGATATCAATATACTCTTTCTCTCGTGCGATTTCCCATAATGTTTTGCATCCTGGCACACATTCGATACCCCGAAACACTTTAAGTCTCACCACTAAAAGCCCTTTGATTACCTAGCCTGAATTCCACAAGTTCTGTGGTGAAAAATTCTCACACGTATTTGAATGAATGTAGAGAGTTATTAACATGAATGCTAAGATTGTAGGTTCAGAGTTTGGAGTATGGATGGGCTTGGGAGGTCATGCAGAGATTCTTGGGAAGAATGTTCTAACTGTCTTAGGTCTATGCAGTCATCGAATGTAGTGCAGAGTAAGGTCCACTGATAGCACAAGGTCGATTTTGTTTTCAAACTTCTTTTCCCGTAGACTTAATCTTCGTTTCCTTTACTTGAGGACAAACAAAGATTCAAGTCTGGGGATTTGATGTATTCGTATTTTATAGGATTTTATTGTGGTTTTATTCGAGATTTATGGTATTTTAGTATGTATTCGGTTCTCTTTGGAGTGGTTTTGTGTTCTTTAGTGTTTTTACAGGTAATAAGCTTGATAATGCGGAAATATCACATTTTGGAAGGATTTCAAGCATTGAGTGAAGCGTTTTTGAAGATCTGAAACATCTTGGCAGAATGACAGGGATCGATTGATCCCTGTCCAGGATCGATTGATCCTTGTCACGATCGCAGACCAAGTTTTTAGAATTGAACCAAGATTTTGAGAACTAATTGCATCCTTAATACCTACACTCGTGTTTTTTCGTTCATTATCTTGTTTTTCTAAGTTTTTGAGCAAAAGAGAACCTTTGTAACCTAAAGGAGAAGAACCACTTATGTACTTCGAAGTGGAGAAGAATTTTGAACCCTTTCTTTGTCTTTTATTCAATAACAATAATGTCTCTCTTTGATCAGTTTTGTGATTATTTAATTGGCATTTGTGAGTAGTTATATAGTTGGGTTTAAGGTTTCTCATAGGGGATTTCATGAATTTGTGATTGTTGGGTTGTTAGATCGGGGAATTATCAATTGATCTTCGCTTATCTTTGTGTCTATTACTTGAATTGGCTTGATCATCTAGTTCATGAACCTAGGATATTTCACGCACCAAAAGTGTTTGATGAAATTCCTGAAAGGAAGATAAGTGATTCAATTGTCTTAGACCAACGGAAGTTGATGTGTAAGCAATTTGTGATAAAATCAATCTCGTTTATAATGCATGTTTAGGATTCAAAACTCAACGGAAGTTAGTGTCTAGGATCCTTAAACATAGGTAGTTGGCACTAAGGAAGTAGGTTGACTATAAAATTGTGAATTGAGTTCAAGATAGTCCTTAAAAGTTCCCCTGACAACAAACCCACATTCCTAATGAAATGATTTCCCTAAGAACACCCAATACCCAGCGTTTTCCTCAAATTGATTTGCAGCTCCTGCGTTTCTTTGTTTCTTGCTTGCTTGATTTCGTATTGCTCCATCAATCTACAACTCATCTTTTTCGCTTTAGCACACGTTTGATATGATAGTTTTTCGTGCAACCATTGGTCTTTGTGGATTCGATTCCGAACCACTACACCGTACACATCTGTATGCTTGCAGTGTTTTCTCGTACGAAAACTTGAGCTATCAGTTAGCTATATATATAATTGAAGTATAGTAACTGGAGTGAGAAAGAGAAGTTTTTCTTTGTGCACTACAAGAAAAATGCACATTGTTAGCTCATGATTAGTGCTATCATATACCTATTATAGCGTTTTATGTTGGTCATGATATAAGTAGCTATAAAAGACCCCACTCTTACGATAGCGTTAATTTGTCCTGCTATTATATCACAATATATTATAGCCTGAATTTCTTTGTTGTAAAATTATGAATAGTAGCAACATATTATTGTTATTTCATATATTATAATGGCTTTTTCTTTTTCTCTAATATATATAATTGTAACATTGTATTCTCGCTATTTTATATATTATAATAGCCTTTTAAATGCATTGTATCTATGTGAGCCATATTCATATATTTTGTAACCGAACCGAGCCATATTAAATTATTATTATTATTATTATTATTATTATTATATATAATTTATATTTAAATTTTGGTTTTGAAAATCAATTTTATTAATAACAAAAAACATGTTTTACACCAATATCATAAGTACATACATCATACCAAAAATGGCAAAACAAGAAACAAAATACAAACTCACGAGCATAGAAATATAAACATACACTAAACTTCATAGGCTCACGCTTTCCTTCATACTCGAAGGATAGCTCGTATACCTCTTGAATCTAAAAGCACAAATGATAACTTCTCCTAAGAAAATCCAAAAACACAATCATACTAGAAATTTCAAAACATAATTTAACAAACACAAATGATAATTTCTCCTAAGAAAATCATCACCAAATGACCGTATATCTTCTCAAAGATTGAAGATCTTAGTCTTTGGCCTGTAATATATTTTTACCTCTTGTTAAAAAATTGTCTATCTTCAACAATCTCGATCTCCACATTATTATTTATAAACACAATAACAGCAAAACAATGTGAAAGTCTTTAATTTAAAGGAGTTGCAAATTAAAGACAAACGAGCTAAATGAATGGACAAGAGATGAGAAGACAGCATTTGTTCCTCCAAGCAAGGGAGTAATGTCGAACTTTGCATTCTTTGCAAAACATTTTTTTATCGACTTTGTTAAAATAAGTGTCATCTGCATCACCAATATTTTATTTCAGTCATATAAATCACAAAATTTCACATGAAAAAGTTTAAAAGAAAGGGTATAGAGTGGCGGTCTATTGTTACCTGACTATATTGAAGATCCAACCGCCCTCTTAAATATTCATATGTTTCATTTGTACAACTGACACAGACGAGGTATATTGGTCTTTTCACATGAAAAACAACCTGAATTTGACCAGGAAATTTCATATTTAAAATGCTCGTTATCTTCTTATTAAGAGTGATTTTAATCATAAATTATACATGACTTACCTCTCTAATCAATATTATCAAATGATAAATATAAATGAGCAAAGCATTTCTCTTATTGAAGTATTATGTATGAACTATGAATGATTGTATCTAACAACTGCCAAAATATGTCATTGTAGCATAAGGACTGTTGAATCCTGGTGTTTTCCTGCCTTGACTAAATTGACACGGTCACCGCTGAAAAAAATGCCCAATCAAATATTTATAGAAAAAAATAACCACCAAGTGAAACAAACAAAGCTTGTGCATTTTACCCATCCTCCACAAAAGAGATAATAGCTTGAAGAGTAGCTGAAAATCCAGCAAGCTTACATTCATCTCCGTATCTGAAAGATATGAGAGTTAGGAAGATACAACAAGTGCAAATAGTTAAAAGGATTAAAAACACCCCACAACACAACCACTGATTCAAAGACAGAGCTAAATGCAACAAATGATTCAAAGTGCGAGAAAATTTTCTAATAAAGGAGCATATCATAAACCAGGAGGAAGATACTGCTTAAGCTAATTGGACCAGAGTATGTAGAGGAATCTTGAGCATCAGACCTTAAACTTAACAATGTCCTTGCTTCTCTTGATCTTCACTGACCTTGCATTTTCCTTCTAGTTGTCAGAAGAAGGTCCTTGATCTCTTGGATGTGCTTAGGCTGCAGAAACTTTAGAACAAAATCATCAAGTTCTTAATCTCAAGAGAGAGGATTTTTCAATACAAACAAAAATTCAGAAATTCTTAATTGATGAACATCAGAAAAAAAAACCCAATAGATCAAAAAACGACATTAACACATATAGACTTTTCTATCGTAGACAGAGGCTCAAACCAGGTCAAATGGTAACACCAACAGCAGAGAGATGCTTCTCAATTAAATTGGCATTATCAAGTGCATCTTGAACAATCTGAAACCGATAAATATGCACATCAAGACCGATGAAACCAGGTTGCTTCTTGTAACCGATGATTCAAGGATTCGGTAAATAGAGAATTGAGTAATTGAACCTATCAAAAGACCTAATAAGAAAGTCTAGAATTTTTTGGAGCCTTTACAATGCAATTTTCAATGGTCAAGGAGAAATCACAAGGCTGATAACGTTTTCAGTGGGTTTGTTTCGCTGCACAAGATGAATACAATAAGTTTAAAGCATACACACTTACCAGTTGGCCACTGAGCAACAACAATTTCTTTCACTGTTGCAATGGTTGTACCATTCAAAAATGACTTAGGACCAATAAAAGTACCATCAGTTAACCGGAACTTAATCTGTAGTTGATCTTTCACCTCTGCCATATATATATCCTCCAATAACCACTCTCTCCTTCACCAATGACTTAATGAAGAACTCGAAACAAGGCTGTGTAATAAAGTTCCACAGAAACAACCAAGATTCGAACTTTTATTAAAATATCTATGTTGCTTCTTTTCTCTCTGCATTGAATCAAAACAAAACAAGGAACAATTGTTTGACACAAGAAGAAAAATTTAAGCAGTGAAGTGATGTAAAAAAAATAGATTCCTGAGCTCAAAGACTCATAAAGAAAGTGTATTATTTCCAAAGAAAGTCTACAAAGATCGTAACATCTCCAAATGTCTATCCTTTGAAAAAATGATGAAATTAACCAACAAGATATTGTAAAATCGAGCAACCAAAATAATTGTCGCGATTGGGTAACCGAGATACAAAGGTCACGAAGGCGGAGGCGGAGAGACAGAGAGCTTTTGTGCGATTGTGGAGGTAACCGAGATCGCGAAGGCGGAGGAAGTAAAAGGAGAAGGAGGAGACACGCGACTTCCAAACCCAAGAAGACCAAATTCAAGCGTTCTTATTTGGGAAAGGGAGATGCTACGAGGCGAAAAATCGCAGGTAGATCTCGGGAAATGCGTGTGGGGTTTCGTCGGAGCTTCTGGAGAAATACGTGTGGGGTTCGCCGATTTTCGCCAAGGCGAAGAAATTGTAGTTGACCTCGCCATCTCTCTCTCTCCCTCTCTCTCTCTTTCTCAAATTTTCTTGTCGAAGAAAAAGCACAGTGACTTAGTTTGCAGCTAAGAAGGACTTAATTATTAAAGGGCTTTTTAAAATATCATTTTTTTGGTAGTTGTTACAAAATAATATTTTAGACTATATGGGATATTACAAAAACTTATCCTTAAAATTCCATATATTTGTAAATTACTAATAGCCAGCACTACAATTTGATGAATTTGTATGGTTGAAAAATTTAAATCGATTGGTTAGTATGCTTTAAATTTGGTGTTAAATTTGAAAAATATTAGATTTTTTGTTTAGATTTATGTTTGAAAAGATTAAACTTTTTGTATGTTAAAATTTGGTGTTAAGTGTGAAAAATATTAGATTTGTTGTTTAGATTTATGTTTTCGGGTTTATAGTTTAGGTTTAGATTTTAGGGTTTGGGGTATAACATTTACAAAGTTTAGTTTAGGGTTCATTAAGTTTGAAAAGATTAAACTTTTAGTATGTTTAAATTTGGTGTTAAGTTTGAAAAATATTAGACTTGATGTTTAGATTTATGTTTTGGGGTATATAGTTTAGGTTTAGAGTTTAGGATTTTGGGTGTATAGTTTAGGTTTAGAGTATAGGGTTTGGGGTATAACATTTTATATATTTTAGTTTTAGAGTTTAGGGTTTAACATTTTATAGAGTTTGGTTTAGGGGTTACTAAGATTGAAAAGATTTAACTTTTGGTATGTTTGAAATTTGGTATTAAGTTTTAAAAATATTAGATATGGTGTTTAGATTCATGTTTTGGGGTATATAGTTTAGGTTTAGAGTTTATGTTTGGGTTATTAATTTAGGTTTAGGGTTTGGGGTATAACATTTTATATAGTTTAGGTTTAGAGTTTAGAGTTTGGGGTATATAGTTTAGGTTTAAAGTTTAGTGATTTTTCATGTCTCCAAAGCTTTAATGATTTTTTTTGGTTCAAATTATATATATATATACATAATTGTTAATGGAGAAAGTTGAATGTTTCAAAATTGATATTTTACCAATTATTTGAATGTTAAATTATTTTATATATTTGTTTATTTAATAGATATTAAAGTTTGGTAAAGTTTAAATGTTTATGATTTAATGATTAATGGAATGGTTTATAATATTGGTTAATGTTAGGGATTAAGTTTTAAAAGATAGATTTGAAAATACAATTTATATAAAATGTTAGTATTCATAATTAAAAAATTGTTAATGAATTAGTGATTAGGGTGTAGTGTTTAGAGTTTAGGTTTGGGGTATATAGTTTAGGATTAGATTTAAAGGTTTAAAGTTTAGAGTTTAGGGTATAATATTTTATACCCTATCTTAGCATTTTTTAAAATGTTATAATAGAAGATAAAATTTCGCCAAAACGAAAAATTGCTAAGTGTTTGGCGCCCATACACAATTTGGGCTCCAAAACTGAAACTTTTATTCTCACTCATTGAAATTTAGGCATTAGCGTTTTTAAAATGCTATAATAGAAGATAAAATTTTGTAGGAACTAAAAATTGCTAAGTGTTTCGCGCCCATAACACAAATTAGGCTCCAAAACTAAAACTTTACTCCCGCTCTGTGAAATTTTGGCTTATTAGTGTTTTTAAAATGCTATAATAGAGTATCTCAAACCAACATACCTTCTATAATAGCAGTTCACAAAATCGTGCTATCAATGTTCATATTTCTTGCAGTGGTGAGCAGTAACAATGCGACATACATAAAGATGGAAACCGATCAAAGAAGAGAAGTTTTGATCTGTGAGGATCTCCCCCATTCATCAATTTTGTTTAACAAAGAAGTAACAGATACATAGGACATGAGGAGAAGGGCAAAAGCAAAACTTCTAGCTCTGTTTTAACAAAGAACAATGAGAGAGAAGAAGAATCTAAAATTTCATGATTTTAATGATATTTTGAAAGTTAAACCATCGTGAAGAGAGAAGTGCACGCTTTCAAAACTTTATCATCCGAAAAGAAGGAGAATCGCCGATCAATGGCTTTTAATAAGTTTTAATCTTTATATTAAAATATTAAATTTTCAGGTGATACTTTTTTAAGTAATGATGTGTAAAACTGCCGTAGAGAGTTGGTCTAAAATGTTATAGTATAAATTTCAGATGATTAAAAAGAAAAAAATAATAGGGAACACCATTATATACATGGGGATGAGGGTTAAGATTGATGTCACTACAATAAATCATATGTGTTTCTAACAAAAAAAAAAAATCATATGTGTTGTATCATTTATAATATTTGCTTACATCATTTTTTTATTGACACAAATGAATTTGTATTATTTTACTAAGTGACTCTGTAAGTGGTGACTCCAATTTCTGTTGACTCTCTGATTTGCAATTGATGCAAGTAATTCCGTCATTTATTTTAAATGGTGTTAATGTGTGTCAGTTACGAAAACATAGCGTTAAAATTTGCATCAATCAATATTGACGTTGATATTTATATATATTTTTAATAATCATTCAAATATTTATATAATTCTAAATAATTGATTTTTTAATCGTTTGAATCACAATTCCTATTAAAAATTACGAAAAATTATTATAAGGACTCACGCTTCATGTAATAACCCTCAATAAGAATTAGAAAACGGCAAGATCTAGTGAATGATCGAAGAAGGATAAAGGCCGAGGAAAAAACCAAGGATAGTTTGTGTGAATGATCAACGTATGGGGGATTGTGTAAGGTATGGGTAGAGCCAAAATTCAAGGTAGGAATTCTGGAGAAGTAGCGGCACGGGAAGATTCCTTAGAGAATTTAGTGGATTGAAAATGTCGACGATTCGGCTCAAAACGTCCTAGATGACCGGGAAATTAGTCGGGAAACTTATTCTTAGGCCATTGAAGGTAAAATGGTCTTAGGAATAAATGGTAAGAATATTCCCCGGAGAAAATTGAGTTTTTCTTGGAGAAATATTTTTCTCGACTGTTCAGGCACTGTTCGGCACGTTTGGATCCGCGTAATGATCGTCTCGGCACAATCGGATCCGAACGGGCACTATTTGACAGGATCATATACGTTTGGATAAGGAGAATGCACGATCGGATAAGTGTCCAAGCAGTGCACCAGCCTGGCTATATGCTTGGTAGCCCTGCCAAGCAGGATGCCACGTGTCACCGAGAGAGGCCATCTCGGTGTACACATGGGTGACTCATCCATGGGGGTTGGGCATTACAAATACCCCATTTTGCACCATTCCGAACGTGCTGTGGGAGAGACCCTCGTGGCCAGACGTATCCTGGAGCGTTCTGTCTCTTGCCAGACGTGTATTGGAGCGTTCGGACTCGTTCCAGACGTGTCCTGGAGCGTTCGGTCTCGTGCCAGACGTATCTCGGAGTGTTCGGACTCGTGCTAGACGTGTCCTGGAGCGTTCGGTCTCGTGCCAGACGTGTCTCAAAGCGTTCAGACTCGTGCCAGACGTGTCCTGGAGCGTTCGGTCTCGTGCCAGACGTGTCTTGAGCGTTCTATCTCGTGCCAGACGTGTCTTGGAGCATTCAGTCTCGTGCCCAAGTAAGTTTCCAAAGAATTTTCTCATGCCCAAGCCTGTTTTCGGAGAAACTCCTCGCGCTTAACCGTGGTACTGCCGAGAACTATCGTGCACCTCGATCGGGACACCATCCCGATAAGCCGATCAACCCCTAATCGTGTTTCTAGTGCACTTTAGTATCCGATCGTGTATCCGACCATACCGATCGTGCATACGACTGTTCTGGAACTAGGATTTTCGCAGGCTGTTAGGATCGGCTACGTTCGGCCACTGTTTTCCTTAGCCAAAATTGTGTCAGAAAACTAAGGTGAGTCTCGGTTAGGGTTTGCTTGTGTTTGTGCGATTAGCGCCTGCAAAACAAGAGTATTGCGTGTTGCATGTTACACCGTAGAATTATGAAATGAATAAGTTAATGGACGGACATAGGAAAACGGATAATGAGAATGATGATTGGTGATTGTGTGATGCTTGTTGATTGATTGCTTGTTATTATGTGATATTTGATGATTGTGTGATGCATGTTGCTGTGAGAGATATAGGTTATGTAATGTTTTATGTATGTTGTGTGTTGTATCGTTTGAACCTCGTTTCGGACGATATAACGTGTTGGTCCTGGGTTTGCTTGGTGAGGAACTTGGATTTGATTGCGAACAGGTTCGCTTGGTGAGGAAACCGTAATGTCAGCTCGACACTCGGGTGGAGTGTCGGGAGAGTCATTGGTATCCACTTAGAGGCCATAGCATGTCGGGGCCGTATCAAAATTAGTCTGGGCATGTTATGTTGAAAGAGGCCATAGCTTGTCGGGGCCCGACAAGTTATGTTGAGCACGGTGATATGGCTAGCTACCCTCGACCGGTGTGGGCAAGCCGCATGACGATGCAGAAAGTGTGTGTGAACCGGGCAATCGAATTTTTAGACTTTGTGTCTAGAGTCGATGAGCGTAAGAAGGGATGTGTGAGGGATTGTGAATTGTGTATTGTGGTTGATGGTGGGTGGATTACCAATGGCGAGAGGCAAGGCTCGAGTGAATGATTGTGATTTTATTTCTTGATATGTTTGAATTNGGGGGGGGGGGGGTAATAAGTAACCAAACTAACTGAGCAAATTAGTTGCTCATTAGACTCTTCGTTTTGCAGGTAAACCTTAGAGGATATCTGTCGGGTTAAGGAGCTGTGCTGCTGGTGTAGAGTTTGTGCTTTTTGCAAATGAGTATGTATTTTAATAAGTACAGTTTAGAAATGGTCGACCGTATATACGTTGTATGTATGTGAACCTAAGTACTATATGAATAAAGTATGTTTGCCAAGTACGTGGGTTCCATATGGTACTAGTCCTCGTCAGGGACGAACCAACTAGCGGATCTGAAAGCGGGTTGCAAAGCCTTAATTTGGGTTTGTTAGGATACATGTTCCCAAATTTTTGATCTATGCATTCCGGATCTGTTCTGAAAATCTCGGGTCGAGTGTTTGGGAGCATAGTTTTAGCATCTCCGGTTGGGACAATTTTTTAAGGTTAACTGGTTTGTGTGCATTCTTGTTTGATTGTTGCACGGCAGATTAGTTGACTTTGACTTAATCCTGATCGGGGGTGTTACAACGAAGGTGGTATCAGAGCATGGTTCTGCATGTTCACATGGGACTCTGTTTTCAAATGTTTTATCGAGTCAAAGGTGTCGCAAAAGGCAGTTTAGGAAGTCAGCATGCTCCTTTTATTAGGTAGGATGGGATTAGGACTTACCCTTGGAAATGGTGCAGAATGTCTTCGAAATGGTTCTGTGGTGAAGAACACGAGGGGCTCAACAAGAAAAGTTTAGCATCATGTTATGTATGTGGGGTAGGAGATCATATGGATAGAGCCTGCCCAAGAAAGGTTCCAAAGTGCATCACTTGTTATACTTGTGGAAAGAAAGGACATATTTCCACCTCATGTCCTCAAGAGGAATTGAATGTCAACACGCCATATTACAAGTGTCGAAGATTACTGGTTAAGTAAGTTTCCTAGTTAGAATAATATGAACCTCCATAGCATCTCAAGTGCCCAGTTCTAGGTATGTTGGGTTTTAACTCATTATGTTATGAATGCCTTGCTTGTTGATTGAATGGTTTCATGATTCTTTGATAATAGTTCGTGTTGATTGTGATATATGGTATTGATTGGGGGATAATATGTTATGGGTATATGGTTTGATTGAGATTACGATATGCCATGTTGGGCGATCGTGGTTTCCACCAGGTAAGTAAAATGGGAATTATGATTGTTTGGAAAAAGTATTTACGAAACGGATGGTGAGGAACTCACCTAAGTTTCATTCGGCATCCTCGAAGATGTCGTTAGTCTCTTCGAGTTAAGGGTTATTAGTTGAGTCCGGAGAAAGCTTTCATGAAAATGAGAGTGTAAGGGAGAGCCCCTAGAAAACCTTAACCGAGCATTCATCTTGTGCGGACGACAAGCATGGTTGAGTGCAGCTCTAGATGTATCATAGTCTAAGTCGAAAGGATGTAACTTTGACTTACAAGGAATGACGTAGACATGAAAGGCTAAGACGATGTGTCGACAAGTCAAGCTCAAGTTAGGGAAAATACGTGATACAATGGGTAATAGGATTAGAGGATGAACTAAGGATCAGGAGATAAAAGAGGAAAGATGAGAAATGGAGAAAGTGAGTTAGCCAAGGCAGTATTAGCAAGTTCTAGCTTGAGATAGAGAATTCAGGACACACCTAAGGATGGGAGTAGAAGATGAATAAATAGTGAGAGTCGCATCAGTGAAGCAACCGTTGAAGAGGATTAACATAACTAGTAAGGGGGAAATTAGTCCTCAAAGGAAGAGGCTCAATACCGTAAGTCATGGAAGACTGGTAGTATTCATGGAGGAGTGGATGAAGGAACAGGAAGAGGACTTATACTGGAAAGTATTCATGGAAGAATGAATGAAAGAAGATATGAACGTAAACAAAGGCACCATATCCAAATAATTGTGGAATCATCAGCTCGGTGAAAGGTTAGGATTTTTCAGTCTGTCGTACATGTTCTTGTTTGATTGTTGCACGGTAGATTGAAGAAGCATGACCTGATCTAGGTTGGTGATGATACAACGAAAGGATAAGTGGTTAAAAGAAGAAAAGTCATTAAGTTAAGGCGCGATCAGTGAAAACACAAAGATCTTACGTGTTTATATCCGAAGCTAGTTGGAAGGAAGGTTCATAGTAACACGGAACGGGAATGAAGATGGGGATAACACAAAGTAAAAGGATGAGGATATTGAAGGTTAGAATGAGAGGACATAGTAGGAATGAGAAGAATTATTGCAAATGTTGAAGAATAAAGGAAAAGGCAGTATGAGGGCGAGAAAGAACAATTGATCCAGAAAAGTAGTTGTAACATCTTTGGTCAGATGAAAGGTTAAGGTTCTTTGATTTTTCGTGCATATTCTTGTTTGATTGTTGCACGACCAATTAGGGTAACTTTGACCTGATCCAGGCTAGAGATGTTACAATGAAAAGGTAATTAGGAGAAGGTGATTAGAAGGAGAAATATGTTAAACGACGAAGGTGGAAGTATGTTAGAGCAATGAATTTGAAGTAGTTGTAGCATCTTCAGTCCGGTGAAAGGTTAGGATTTCTCGATTCGCCGTGAATGTTCTTGTTTGATTGTTGCACGGTGGATTGAGGGAACTTGATCTGATCCGAGCTGAGGATGATATAATGAAAGGAGTAAAGTTGAGGATGATATAATGAGTAATAGTGGAAGGATGTATCCCTAAGAATTCGAGGACGAATTCTATTGAGGGGGGAGAATGTAATAACCCTCAATAAGAATTAGAAAACGGCGAGATCTAGTGAATGATCGAAGAAGGATAAAGGCCGAGGAAACAAACCAAGGATGGTTTGTGTTAACGATGAACGTATGGGGTATTGTGTAAGGTATGGGTAGAGCCAAAATTCAAAGTAGGAATTATGGAGAAGTAGCGGCAAGGGAAGATTCCTTAGAGAATTTAGTGGATTGAAAATGCCGACGGTTCGACTCAAAACGTCCTAGATGATCGGGAAATTAGTCGGGAAACTTATTCTTAGACCATTGAAGGTAAAATGGTCTTAGGAATAAATAATAAGAATATTCCCCGGAGAAAATTGAGTTTTTCTCGGAGAAATATTTTTCCCGACTGTTCGGGCACTGTTCGGCACGTTCGGATCCGCGTAACGATCGTCCTGGCACAATCGGATCTGATCGGGCACTATTTGGCACGATCGGATACATTTGGATTAGGAGAATGCACGATCGGATAAGTGTCCAGGCAGCGCAACAGTCTGCCTGTATGCTTGGCAGTCCTGCCAAGCAGGATGCCACGTGTCACCGAGAGAGGCCATCTCGGTGTACACATGGGTGACTCATCCATGGGGCTGGGCATTATAAATACCCCATTTTGCACCAGTCTGAACATGTTGTGGGAGATACCCTCATGCCCAAACGTATCCTGGAGCATTTTGTCTCGTGCTAGACGTGTCACGGAGCGTTCGGACTCGTGCCAGACGTGTCTTGGAGCGTTCGGTCTCGTGCCAGACGTGTCTTGGAGCATTCGGACTCGTGTCAGACGTGTCCTGGAGCGTTCGGTCTCATGCCAGACGTGTCTCCAAGCGTTCAGACTCGTGCCAGACATGTCCTGGAGCGTTCGGTCTCATGCCAGACGTGTCTTGAGCGTTCTATCTCGTGCCAGATGTGTCTTGGAGCATTCGGTCTCGTGCCCAAGTAAGTTTCCGAAGAAATTTCTTGTGCCCAAGTCTGTTTTCGGAGAAACTCCTCGCACCTAACCGTGGTACTGCCGAGAACTATCATGCACCTCGATCAGGACACCATCCCGGTAAGCCGATCAACTCCGAATCGTGTTTCTCGTACACTTTAGTATCCGATCGTGTACCCGACCATACCGATCGTGCATCCGTTTGTTCTGGAACTAGGATTTTCGCTGGCTGTTAGGATCGGCTACATTCGGCCAGTGTTTTCCTTATCCAAAACCGTGCCAGAAATCTAGGGTGAGTCTCGGTTAGGGTTTGCTTGTGTTTGTGCGATTAGCGCCTGCAAAACAAGAGTATTGAGTGTTGCATGTTACACCGTAGAATTATGAAATGAATAAGTTAATGGGATATATGAAAACGGATAATGAGAATGATGATTGATGAATTGTGATTGTGTGATGCTTGTTGATTGATTGCTTGTTATTATGTGATATTTAATGATTGTGTGATGCATGTTGCTGTGAGAGATATAGGTTATGTAATGTTTTATGTATGTTGTGTGTTGTATCATTTGAACCTCGGTCCGGACGATATAACTTTTTTGTCCCGGGTTCGCTTGGTGAGGAACCCGAATTTGATTGCGAACGGGTTCGCTTGGTGAGAAACCCGTAGTGTGAGCCCGACACTCGGCTGGAGTGTCGGGAAAGTCATTGGTATCCACCTAGAGGTCATAGCATGTCGGGGTCGTACCAAAATTAGTCCCGGCATGTTATGTTGAAAGAGGCCATAGCTTGTCGGTGCCCGACAAGTTATGTTGAGCACGGTGATAGGGCTAGTTACCCTCGACCGGTGTGGACAAGCCGCATGACGATGCAGAAAGTGTGTGTGAACCGGGCAATTGACTTTTTAAACTTTGTGTCTAGAGTCGATGAGCGCAAGAAGGGATATGTGAGGGATTGTGGATTGTCGATTGTGGTTGATGGTGGGTGGGTTACCAATGGCGAGGGACAAGCCTCGAGTGAATGATTGTGATTTTATTTCTTGATATGTTTGAATTTCTTTATGCGTGATGATGTTTGTTGCATGTTGGAATGAGGGGTAATAAGTAACCGAACTCATTGAGCAAATTAGTTGCTCATTAGACTCTTCGTTTTTGCAGGTAAACCTTAGTGGATATATGTCGGGTTAAGGAGTTGTGCTGCTGGCGTAGAGTTTGTGCCTTTTGCAAACGAGTATGTATTTTAATAAGTGAAATTTAGAAATGGCCGACCGTATATACGTTTTATGTATTTGAACCTAAGTACTATATGAATAAAGTATATTTGCCAAGTACTTGGGTTCCATATGGTACTAGTCCTCGTCCGGGACGAACCAACTAGCGGATCTGAAATCGGGTTGCAAAACCTTAATTTGGGTCCGTTAGGATACATGTTCTCAAATGTTTGATCTTGGGATTCCAGATTTGTTCTAAAAACCTCAGGTCGAGTGTTTGGGAGCATAGTTGTAGCATCTCCGGTCGGGACATTTTGTTAAGGTTAACTGGTTTGTCGTGCATGTTCTTGTTTGATTGTTGCACGGCAGATTAGTTGACTTTGACCTAATCCTGATTAGGGGTGTTACACTCCATCTCTTGGATCTCATCACTAAGGCGTACGGTTTTTCTTGTACCACGCTGGAAATTCCCTATAATCATACCTCCGTTAATTTGCATTTGCGGGGAATCGATCCTCAGACCTCCTGGTGTAAAAGCATTAATGAACCTTTAGTCAACCACTAGACTAAGGGGCTTCCACAATTGATTTTATATTTAGTGTTACTTTTATATATAATTATTTTTTATCCCTAAAATTATTTATTTTATTTATTTTTGAAGTGTAATGTGATTTCCATAAATTAGCAAATCATTTTCATTAAGAAAGCGGAAAGCAAATCTCCTCTAGGGAGAATCCATAGTGACCCGCCCGTCTTACAAGAGTGAAACAAACAAGATGTGTTCTTGACTTACAAATAAGGCAAAAGCATGAGAAAAAATAAGTATAACAAAGGTAAATGATTCTAAGCTAAGACATCTACTCCATTGCGGATGCAGAAAATGATCACCGTTGCCACATTAGAAACTCCAATGTTTATGTGGTTTTAGAACTCATGCTTGCATCGATAATGCCAAAACACTAGGTCCGTAAAAAGGTGGTCACAAAAAGACGAAAAAAAACTCTCGCGGCCCAAATATTTTGGATACCATTCTTCTTGCCAGACATATGGAGTTTCCAGTAGACAACCCGACTCAAAAAGACACCGTTGATAAGGGAAGTAATCTTGGGAAGAAAAAACTCATGACGAAAGAAATTATGTATATGCTTTAGCACAGATGGTGAGACGATATAGCCAAATAGAAGGAGAAATTTTCTGGCATGTATGCTCTTGAGAGAGCGGGCCAGTCTAATAGAAAATAAAAGAAATCTTTTCTTTTTAATCTCGAGTACTAAAATAACTTGAATACATAGAAGAAAAATTTTCTCGGCATTTATACTAAAAAAGGAGTGGGCCAAAAAGGTGGATGACAAGATAATTGAATATCTTTTCTTGTATACAACATGATAGTAATCGCCAGAATATCAGGGGATCGAAAAACATTGGATGGGGTCATAATCTCCTTACTTAGAGTATGTATTATCAATCCAAGACGCATGATGTTTGGTGTCCTATGATCATTTGCAACTCCAATACAATCACAGTTTTGCAGTGACAAGCATGATTGAGAATCTCTCTATGTAACGGAAGAACTGAGTAAAACAAGCGATTTCCCAAATATACGAACCAATGAAAAATATCACTGGGCATGCCAGGAATTATACTTCCAGACGCAATAGCGAGATCTAATATCCAATCATCTTCTTGAATGTTTACATTCAAAGAACAAGATGAATTGATATCCAAATCATAAAGTCCAAACAATAGACATAATCTAAAAAAATTAATAATTTGGGTCTAAGCCCAACTTCTCCATTAAGAAGGAATTAACGTCCAACGGATAAGGCCCAACTGGTGGACTTTATAAGGAATGGCCCAACGGTGACTCAACTATGGAGTTTTGGTGAAGACTCGCCGAGAAGACATCCGACCCACGGTGTACCCACCACTGTACCTTCTCAGCTTTTACTGTAACCGACACAATAGCACTTCGGGCTAGACATGGAGGGATGCAAGCTTGGGGTGAGAACGAGCCAACTTGGCCCGGACGAAGAAGATCCACCGTGATGGTCACTTCTCTCCAAGCACGGAGGAGTATCCGGAGCAAAGGATCTCCGACACTATGGGCCGAGAAGATGACACACAAAGGAGATCTTGAGAAACCAAAGACCGTCGATACAACTTTCCACACTCGAACTGGTGGATTCACTCTATTACTCTGTTGGATCGATACATATCGTAAGTTCATCCCACTCACGGTAAAGTTCGCCGAGAGGGAAAGTTGACTGGTGACCCAGTGGAGGCCGAAGGAGTCAAAAGTGGTTTCTCCGAAATTTACTAGACTCAGAGTATAAGCACTAATTCTCATGGAGAACGATGTGAAGGTACAGAAGAACTACATAACAGCTGGCAGATAAATAATTCTTCGAGATTCATCCGAGATTTGATAGGCTCTAACAAGGGCATGATGGTTGACATCGTCGGTGAACCTCTCTCCATAGGTAATAGGTTAATCCAGTCCAACAAAGCATATCGGTCCCATTTAGGGTGTAGTGTTTTCCACAAGAACCAGCCCAAAGAGAAGATCAAAGCTTCAAGGAGAAGATGAGGAAAGCCAACTTGATCTGAGAATTTCCTCGACATCCATTTTTGAGTTCATAGAATTGCAGCGGCGTGTTTACTGAAAAACAGTCTTGTGCTTTTGCGTCACCAAGCCCAAAAACACCATAGTCACAATTTGGATCAATAAATACTAGACCCATACGTGCCCCGATACGATAAACCCTATATGTTTGAAGATTTGAAAGGCTCATTGATGGTGTCAAATTGGGCGGCGACATATACGCTCTCTCGTTAGACGGAGCATGTCTTGGTTGCGGCAAAAGAGAAAGAGCATATTGTAGAAATTGAAGCAGGTCGTGTTAGAGTCGCAACGTTGATCCAAGATAACTTGTTCTGATAAATCTGCAACTTTGTTCGAGTCCATCTCCAAAGTGAGCCGTCGTAGATCTGAGTAAAAAAGGCGTTGCGACGACAAACGGAAGAAAATAGCGTAACTAAGAGGCTCAGATCTAGCTTTGATCAGAATTTGGCTGAAGAGAAGGATGGAGGCACCAGATCTGGTGACTTAACATGACTCACATGTGGGGAGAGTCCCATTAAAGATCTCAGCAATGGCATATCCAAAAGCTGGACAGAAGAAAAGATCTCGGAACTTCCCAGATGAAGCCAAAATCGTTCGATAATAAATATTGAGCGACGTTGGCGAGCTTTTAACGGAGATCTATGTCGGTTGGGCTTGTGGGTATCCATTGTCAAGCTTTCAACCAGATCTCAACAGATGCTCCCATCGACGCCAAGACCGAACCTAAAACCTTCAGTAAGAGAGAGATAGAGGTAAGGGAAATCGCAGACCGATCCAGAACAAGATGCTACAATGGATTCCTCGATAGTGGAGTTTGAGAGAGATTTTCATATATCTGTAGATTTCAAAATACCCACTATAACAAACACAATTAATATTTAACTTTATTAATAATTTTTTTTCCCCAAGATTTATGATTTTATATATTAATTAGTTTATTATATATATAGAAAAGCGTTAATTTTAGTATTCATGAGAATCTTGATAAAATATTTACTAATGCTTCACTATGAACAATAAATCACAATTAACAACAACAAAACATTGAAACTCTAATCAAAATCAGCTTAACTTTTAATAGAAAAATGATACGAACTAAGATTAAGATCGATTTATTTTCCTCTTGTTTCATGCTTCTTCCAATTTTCATCATCTTCATTTTGGTAACATTACTTTTTTATGCTATATCTCTTGATAGATTGAGGAATGTCCCTTGGTTCATGATTAAAGATCCATAGAATTATCATTGTACTTGAATAATTTGAAACTTTCATTCTACAAAATTTTAGATGAAATCAAATGATTTATCTATAAGAAATATTTCATAGTGAAATTTTATCTAGAATATTGTAAGCATATTTAGCAAAAAATGATAGAATACCTTTATTTCTTGTGCTTCCAAACTTTTTAAAATTATAGAAAATAGGAGAATCTTTGAAAGTAAAGTGATAGAAAATAGGAGAACCTTTAAAATTTTGCTAGAGAAACATCTCTGAAAATTTGTTTTAAAAGACGATTAAAAAATAAGAGCTATAAAGATAGTTATAAAGATAGTAGCATGAAATAAGGAGATTTTTTTTGTTTTATAGCGGAGATACTAAACAAGAAAATCATGATTTTTTTATAATTTTTTTGAAAGTATTTTAAAAAAAAAAAAAATCATATGCTAACACTTAAATATACTATTATTATTAGAAAACAAATATTAAGTCATGATTTTGACGCTAACGTTAAAAAAGGAAGATTCTTGGCAACAATTTTGATGTTACACACTTAAAAAGTAGTACCAAAGTTAACATTAATTAATAATGGAGAAAATGTGGCATATTTTAATTAATCTTTTACTCTAAATAGCTTAGTTATTTTAATTAACTAGATATAACACAAACATATATAGTAAGTTAGCATCACACAGTAAGTGATTTAACAATTATTTTAATCATTAAATCTAATCATTAACAATTTAAAAATAGCATCAATAATAAAGTATCAACACAATCGTGACTAAAAAAATAAAAATAAAAATAAAGTGTCAACACAACAAGTAATTATTGAATAAAAAAAATATAATTTTTTTATAAAATTAAAATCATCACTAATTAAAATAACTCCATCAATTTAGCTAAATAATATAATTAATTTTGACATAATTAATTAAAAAATGTAGTACTATCGATTTTTAATTGATGCTAAGCAAGTAAAAAAATATATCAACTATTTAACTGATATAAATTTATAGTATCGTGCATTAATTTTTTAAAGGGTGTCTTAGGAAACTAGGTACTTTTTAAATTTTTATTATAGAAATAGGTAACTCCAAGTTTTTATTACAAAAGTAGGTAATTTTTCTCTTTCCAAACTTTTTTTGACCATTATACCCTTGTCAAGTTTGTGGGTAAATCGAATATTACCCTACTTTTATGGACAAAAAGTCATGTATTTCCATTGTATTTATAGGTTTTATGGTGGGTATTAAACATTACATACACTTTTATTTTATATATATACAATATACAAGTTTTATAGGTAATTTTATTTGAGTGTATGAGTAAATATGTACCAACATGNATTGACGAAATAATCATGAACAAAAATACCCATAAAATTTCTTAATTAGAACACATTAATTAAAGTGACCACCCAAATTTTATAAATTTTAATTCACCTAATAAACATTAGTGCTCATTAATCTGGTATTAGTCGAGTAATTAAATTTGGTTCAAGAAAATGTGTTAAAAAGCGAGTAATTTCGTGGGAATTTTTGGCGTGTGATTTTCATTAAAATAAATATTTGGGTAATTTTGAGATTTGGTGGGAAATGAAAACTAAACGAAATTGTTTGAGTTTTTGGGTAATTTTGAGTT
>OVAN01000764.1:7763-50967 GCA_900406275.1 Anastatica hierochuntica | reverse complement strand
AATTTGTAGCTCCAGGTTGCATTTAATGTTGAGGGCTCCTTTTACTCCTTTCCTCTTTTGATCATGATCAGCTCTCCTCGTAACTCGGGCTACTTTGCAGAAAGGTAGTCTGAAAAAGTTGACTTTTCTGTGCAAAAGGCTAGTCTGATGAGACTGCCTAGTCATTTCTATGTCAGGCTCGGGCTCCGCGAAGGCGCAGTCTGACACAGCCGCCTGTGCAGGCTGCAGCTTTTGTCAGGTTTTTGGACTGTAGTGTTTGTCGTTTAGCTCGGGCTGCCTCAACTGCTTTGACTCCGTCTGTAGTAGCTGCGGGCTCCTTCCTCGGGCTGTAGCCCGACTTTCTGATGGGCCTTTTCAGGCTTTCAGATGGACTTCTAATTTTGGGTAGATCTTTGGAAATGGGCATGGCATTGAGGGGGTGCCAAGCCCACCTCTAACACCCTCCTTCCCGGTTTGCTTCATCGATGGATCCTGAAGCTCATCCGACATCTGTTGCGGCCTTGGTTGGACACTTTTGGAGAACGACACCATCTTGAGGAATGGATCTAAAAGCATCCGCAATACCTTATCTCCTCTACACACGGAGCTAGAAGCATTGATATGGGTCATGGACGTTTTAAGTTCATCAACAACAACAAAGTTCGCCTTCGCTACGGACTGTATGCAACTGGTATCACTAGTATCATTGGCCGGCTTTTGTAGCAGAGTTGGACGACTTTGCAAAGCTCAAATGTTCATTCTCTTTATCTAATATTTTCTATGTATTTCGATCATGCAATGTTGTAGCCGATAACCTTGCCAAAAAAGCAAGACTAAGCGGTAATTTCTCTATCTATGTAAGCACTTTGGTCCCTAGTCGGCTTTCCGTTGCGAAAAGTACGCTGCCAGCTTAATGAAAATATATTTCGATAGAAAAAAAAAATTATACTATTATTCTTGTTATTATCGCCAAGATGCAATTGAATACGTTAATTACATAAATAGCCGTTTCGTTCTAAATTCAATTGCTATGATATTTCATTTCATTTCATTATAATAATGGGGCAAGAACAATTGATGCTTCCACTTTAGAGAACTTCTTTCTTGAATTGCAATTATTATATTTTGTAACTCATGATTAAGCTCCCCTCCAAACATTTTCTTCGTGTTCAAAAAGTTCCATTCTATAACAACAATTACAACTCAGCTCATGATTGCAAACCCCTATAAAACATATTCTCCGTTTAGATGTCTAATTTTTGTGATGGTTTTAATGTATGATCCAAATATATACTATGATTTTACAAACTCATTTAACAATTTGATTCAGAAATTTGAAAATGTTAAGTTATGAATCTTATGTCATTTCAAGATCACTGACGGATGAACACAACTACTCCGCCAATAGTATGTTTGAACTGATTTGGATATTAGCTATTTCCAAGACTTATATATACATCATCATAATTAACACTTATGATTTTTCAATGAATTTAGGGAAAGTTGCAGCCTTTCAAATATTTTTCTTTTTAATATAATAGGGTCTTGGAATTGCAAAGTTCAGGCCCTACCTTTGATGAATTTCATGAGTTTGTCCACATTTTTTCCATAGAGTATTATTTATTTACTAACCATGGTAATAAGCAGCTCTAACTAGTACTAGTTCACAGTAACTGTCCAATTCATAATTTTTTTTATGTCCAAATGTTATCAAGTTCATATGGTTGAATATATACCATATTCTTATAAGTAGATAAATTTGTTAGGGTAATATCAATCGATATTACAAAAAATCATTAGTTAAGTTTTAAGGGTTTATAAAAATCTCGTTTTTGTCTCTCTCATATTAAAATTACAATCTCACCATTCTTTCTTCTTCTTCTCCGTCTTTGCTTTGTTTTTTGTTTTCTCTTTTTTTTCTTTCATTTTTCTCTCTCATCATTCTAAGTTCCTTTAATTTTTTTTGTTTTTTTTTTCTTTTGAAATAAATGTTATATTAAAAGTTTTATTACAGAAAAGATGTTGTTTCTAATATATCATAACTCGGATTTTTTAAATCGGAGATATATTTATTAATGAAATTTAAAATTATGTTATGCTTTACTTAGCTATAGAATATAAATTCTATTTCTGTAACATATGTTCCTCTTATATTATTTAATAAACATTTTTAACCAATGTTTAATTTACAAAGTAAGTTCTCTATAGTAACAAGAAATTTGTTATCCTTTTTAAATAGTTTTACTACCAATGTTGTCAAATATCATCCTCTCCAAAAATTCTCCAAACCAAACCTTTGAAATTTTTTTGCTTGATTTTTATCACTCATGTAATGTATTACACATTTTATTCTATTTTTCATTAAAAGTGCGTATAATAGTTATGTTAATTTAAATTTTATTTATCTTTTTTGTTGATGTTTAATATTGTTAGCTTTCTTGACCCGATAAAAATAGTATGTTTATTAAAATAGATATTCTATTATTTTTTGTGTCATATAGTATGCAAATTTTTTGATATTTTTTGTTGTGGTTTATGACTTTTTTTATTATTGTGTTTTTCACTTTTAATATTGACATATACAATTGCTCATTTTAATTTCATTATTTTCGTTTGAAATATAAAACTTTTGTATTTCGCCGTAATAGTATTACTATTATTATAGTAATTCTATTTCCGTTACACATTTTCTTTTTATACTGTTTAAGAAATATATGTATGTTTTTAAAAATTCAAAATATAGCTAATGTCACAAAAACTTTTTTTGCATATTTACATGTTGAATTTACTATTTTAAAATAACTAGAAATGCAAGTAAAAGAGTGGGTGAAATTTTATATCAATAGGAAAGAGAAAATTTTAAAAAAAGTTAAAACCTTCTTCACTTATCAAGAAGGGCAAAATGGGAAAAAATTGTGGTTAAAATATCATAGATATTTAAATAAAAAAGAGAAGTCATATAATTAATTAATGCTCATAGTTGTAATATTCGGCAAATTAACTCAATTCGTTATTCAATTTACTTATGTAACATTTCAAGGCAGATTAAGTAGAAAGTGCACTCTATTTTTCTAACTGAACCAATATTGACAATAACGACACTTTTATCCGCACAAAAGGAACAAGATATTTTTTAAATAAACTGTATATATTTTGTGGTCCATAATTTTTATTGGATGACAACATGATTTTTAATTACTTTTAAATAAATTAGTGGAATATAGAGTTTTGATATTAATATATTTTAAATACGATATTTAATCATCACTCTAGTAGAGTCTTATGTTGCAATAAAAAATATCACTAAATCTCCATGGTCCAAGATTCTTAACTTTTTTTAACTAAGAACATCTCCTTGACAAAGAAAAAAAACTAAGAACATCTCCATTGTATTACACATTTTTTAAACAAAATTTGATTTTGATCCAATATACCTTCTCACTCTAAACAGAAATACTTCAAATATATTTAATTTATATTTTGTTAATAATAGTTAATAATAACTTTTATTTATAAAAATTATCAATTAACCTCAACTATTTTATATGTTACAAAAATTTCATAAGAGTATCTTTTATTTACATTAGATATTTATCATACAAAGAAAAGTTAAAAAAATTAGACTTTTTTTGTAAATTAAATTTACGAATATTTGTGTTCAACAAATTCATGCGTAGATCTGCTGAGCATTTGGAAGGCTCGTAACGACCTCATCTTCACGGACATGAGCTTCTCACATGCGGAAACAATTACGAAAGCTCTCTTGGAAGCAAAATAGTGGCAAATCGCACAGGACCTCCGACCATCAGCAAGTAGGCGACTTCAACAGCGACCACCGGAAATAGAGAAGCCACAAGGTGTATTCTGTTTTGTGGATGCCGCTTGGTGCGCATCTTCTTTGTACTGTGGTATTGGGATTCTCTTCCGGTTTGATACTGATTCACTCATAGGAGACTATTTTTTTATCCGAAATTAATGTATCTTCTCCACTTCGGGCCGAAGCATTGACAATAACCGAAGTTCTGCTCCAAGCAAAACATAGAGGGATAATTGTAATTCATATACATTCCAGTTCACAAACTCTGGTAAGTCTCCTCAACAATGGTGACAACCACGTTGAGCTTTTTGCGGCTCTTGAAGACATTGAAGAGCTATTGAGTTCCTTTAACTCATTTTCCTTTACGTTTGTTCCATGTACTCTAAATAAAGGGGCTGACTAGATAGCAAAAATAGCCTTATTGGCTAAGAAAACTATTGTTGTTTCAGTTCTTTCATTTTCTAATAAAAGTCGTGATAAAAAAAAGATTACTGGATCACAAGTTTTATGTTATATTTATTTTAATGATTTATTTTTAGTTTTAACTTTTTTTATTGTATTAGGTTATGCATATTTTATTTATAATATTAAAATAATCTATTGTTGAAAATCATATTTTTTTCATGTTATTGAATCATTTTTAAATAGATTATAAAAATGATGTAAGTAGCCACTGCTACTTTTCATGTTATTGCATCATAAAGGAAGGATTTAGGCATGATAACTCATCCATTCAACATTCTTCCTTCTACGACAATCGAAATCCTAATTCCTTTATTTATAAAACAACCCGTGAAAGTATTATGGAAATGCCTAAAATAGGTAGATATTATGAATAAGATGTATTGTATTGATATAATGATCAAGAGTACAATGTATTTATACAGAGAAGTAGATAAGGTCTATAGTTTATATGAGAATATACAAGATATGATATACTAGATACGTGCATATCCTAACTACTTCCGTACGCCCCCTCAAAATGGATCGAGGGACGAGAGACCAATCTTGACACATAGCGGTGTGAACTTAGCTCGAGGCAACAATTTTGTTAGTGCATTCACCAGTTGATTCGCTGAGGACACATGAACAACACGTAGAGCTCCGGATTGAACTTGTTCCCTAATGACATGATAGTCCACTGCGACATGGTTCATTTGAGAGTGGAAAACAAGATCGGCACACAAGTAAGTGGCACCAATATTGTCACAATAGATAACAGGTGGTTCATTAGGAGAGAAACCAAGTTCCGTAAGCAATGAGAGGACTCATTCCACTTCAGAGATGTATCCGAAACCGATTTATATTCAGCTTCTGTGGATGAGCGTGCAACTTTCTTCTGCTTCTTTGAAGACCAGGATACAATATGTTGTCCAATATAGACCAAGTAAGCTCCAGTAGATATATAATCGTCTCTATCACCAGTCCAATATGCGTCGGAAAACGCATTGACATTCATCGGATTGGAGGCTGAGAAGAAGAACCCACTCGTCTTTGTTCCACAAAGATAGCGCATAACTCTTTTCACAGCGAGCCAGTGGTGTTCTCTTGGCTCATGTATGTACTGCAAAAGTTTGTTAACAACATAAGAAATGTTAGGGCGAGTGATCAATAAGTATTGTAAGCTACCAAAAATAGAATGATACTCTGAAGGATCAGCTAGAAGTGACCCTGAAGTAGCTGAGAGAACTGACTTATTAACCATTGTTGTGGAGATTGGCTTTGCAGTGACCATGTTTATCCAATGCAAAAGATCATTAATATATTTTGTTTGAGTGATAATTATTCCATGAGCTGAGCGTGTGATCTCAATACCAAGGAAATAACTCAATTCTCCCATATCTTTCAGAGAGTAGCTCAATAAAGCGTTGAACATGTGCTTCGGAGTTTCCTGTAACCACTATATCGTTAACATAAACTAGAAAAAAACAAGACAATACCATCTTTCTTAAGAATAAATAAATACGTGTCCGCTACAGAATTATAGAAACTACACTCGAGAAGAAAAGTTCGTAGAGCCGTGTACCATGCTCTGGGAGCTTGTTTAAGACCGTAAATTGCTTTGATTAACTTGCATACATAGTCAGGTTTATCTTTGTCATGAACCCAGGTGGTTGAACCATATAGACATCTTCATCCAAATAACCTTGTAAGAATGCATTATTAACATCAAGTTTTCTTAACGCCCATCCACGAGCAGCCGCTTGACCAATAACTATACAGATAGTTGGATGTTTGGCAACCAAACTGAAAGTATCAGAGTAGTCGAATCATGGCCGCTGATTGTAACCTTTTGCGACTAACCTTGATTTGTAACGTTCAATTGTGCTATCTGCATTTCTCTTTATCCGAAAAACCTTGGATCCGGAGGCACAAGATCCCAAGTACCATGTTGTACTTGAGAATTGATTTTTGATCCCATAGAGTTACGCCACCGCTCATCTTTTAAGGCTTGAACATGAGTCTTTGGTTTTGTATCTTCATATCGTGAAGTCGTGATGCTCAAAGCATAGCGCGGATTAGGCTTGACTATATTGTTCTTCGACCTAGTAACCATCAGATGTTGTGTCTCAATAACTGCAAGTGAAGAAGGTTGGAACGGAACTAAGGCAGTTTCTGCAAGCTCTGTCACAGTTGCCAGAACAGAGGATGATGATGATGACAAAAACAGAGATAGATAAGAAGACGACGATGGTGATGATGAAGAAGAAGCTGACGGAGGTATGTCTGCATGCTCAGGTGCAGACAGAGGTGAAAGAACATTACCAGAGGGCTCTTCAGAACTTGGAAGAGACATGAGTGGCGATGGCAAAGACACAACTGAAGGAAAGAAATCCAGCTGCTGAGGTGAAGAAAAAGCTGTTTCAGAGGCTGAAGAATGTTTCGGTTTCGAGAATGGAAACTCTGTTTCAAAAAACTCAACATGACGTGATGAGTAAAGACGAGACTTAGCAACATCATAACATAAATAAGAACTTTAAGTCAAAGAGTATCCCATAAAAACACAAGGAGTAGAACGTGAATCAAACTTGTTGGAAGAATAAGATCTCAACCATGGATAACATAAACATCCAAAAACACGAAGCTTAGAAAAAATTGTTTTTCGTGAAAAAGAGTCTCAAAAGGAATTTGGAAGTTTAATGAAGCACTGGGAAGACAGTTGATCAAATACACAACAGTAGAAAACGCAAATGACCAATATTCCAGAGATATATGAGCATGGGATAAAAGAGCTAAACATGTCTCAACAATATGTCGTTGTTTACACTTTGGAATTCCATTTTGTTCTGGAGTATGGGGAGGTGAAGTCCGATGAGATATTCCATGTCGCGAAAGAAACGATGTCATGGCTTTGAATTCATCTCCATTGTCCGAATAAAAGGTAACAATACGAGATTTAAAATGATTCTCAACAAGTTCTTTAAAGACTGTAAGAGTTTCAAGGACTTGTGATTTATGCTTAAGAGAATAAAACCAAATGTACCGTGTGAAATGATCAACCAGAACCAAATAATACTTGTAACCGTCAAAAGAGAAGATGGGTGAAGTCCAAACATCTGAACATATTAGTTCAAGTGGTCGAGTAGATGAAATAGTGTTTGTGTTAAAGGAGTGTGTATGACTTTTGTTTATAGAATAGGAATTTCAAATCAAAGAGCCTTGTATTTTATTAGAGAAGGGTAAAGAACAACTAGAAAGGATACGTTTCAATGTATCAAAAGCAAGATGACCAAGGCGTGAATGCCATTCGATCGTAGAAGTTTTAATTGTAGAAAGAACTTGAAAACGAGTTGAAGGAAAGGAGTCCAACCACTCATACATCCCATTCCTAATGCGTCCTGTTTTGAGAAGCACTCCCGTGGTTAGCTCCCTCACCTGATAAGACCAATGATCAAAGGTAATGAACACACCATTGTCAGCACAAGTTTGCCTTGCAGACATTAGATTCTTCTCAATGTTAGGCACATAAAGAAAGTTATTTAAACAATAGAACGGGTTTCTAAGGGACGAATAGCTGAACCAGTATGTGTGATTGCGGGACTAGAGCCATCACCAAGAACAATTGCCTCATTGTCCTGGTACAGCGAGTGATGAGTCAAATTTTGCAGATCGAGTATGACATGGTGCGACGCACCAGAATCAAGCAGCCACGAAAGAGTATCCATTGGAGTTTGAGTAACCATAGTTGTATTATGAGCATGAGGCTGCCACGAAGGTGAAAGTGACTAATACGCAGAGGAATTGTCTGAAACCACAATACGATATTGAAGACATCATTGCGCATTATGTTCGTGCACACTACACGCCTGACACTTTCCAAGATAAGGTCTTGGACCACGATTGTTATTGTAGACAGGACGTGGTGTGTACGAGTTCCGCTGCGGACGAGGAGAGTATGTCTGCTGTGAACCACAGAAGTTTGTCTTTTGCTTGTTCATGGCGACGTTTGCAGACACAGGAAAAGGTGATGCCAGTTGAACACAAAGAAGAGCAGCTTCTCGGTTAACTAGCTTGTCACAAAGCTCATCGAGAGTGAGAGGAGTATCACGACCGTTAATTTGATCAACAATACCCCTGTAATCATCATCAAGACCATCAAGTATGTATTCAACGATATCCTCATGGTCTAAGAGCTTACCAAGTAATGCTAATTGATTTTCCTTTGTTTTGACAGATTAGATGTATTCATCAATGGATTGTTGACCTTTTTTACTCTTCTTCAATTGATCTTTGATCTGTTTCATGTGACGTCGAGAAGGTCTACCATAAGTGGATCGGATTGTGCTCCAACCTTCAAGGGTTGTGGTGGCTATAGACACTAAGGGCTGAAGCGAGAGAGAGATAGAGCCAAGTAAGGCTGAAAAGATGAGCTTATTTTGCATACACCAAGCCGTGTAAGCTGGATTCGGCGTGGTGAGGTTATTAACCTAAGTGGTGGCGACGAAATCACAGGATTATCGTTCATGTATTGCTAGAGGTTATGACCTTCAAGAAACAGAGAGACTTGAAGGCTCCAAGTGATGTAGTTGGTGGTTGTGAGTCTAGTTATAGAACTCATATTCACGGAGAGGATTGGATGTTGTGGATCATTAGGATTGACAATGATCGGAGAGGATGCTGTTGTTCCTGAGGAATCACCTAAGGTCGGCGACTGGAAGGCCATTGAAAAAGAATAAGAAGGTTCGATTTTGTGTGTGTTTGTTTTAGAGAGATCGAGACTCTGATACCATGTGAATAAGTTGTATTGTATTGATATACCGATCAAGAGTAAAATGTATTTATACAGAGAAGTAGATATGGTCTAGAGTTTATATGAGAATATACAATATATGATATATTAGGTACGCGCATATCCTAACTACTTCCATAGATATTTATTTAAACAAAGGAATTCAACTCCAAAATGAAATAATGATTAGAGTTATTCTAAAAATGGTTTTTAAAGTAAAAAATAAAATAGAATTTGAGATAACCTATAAGTTTTTGCAAATTTGTTTCTTAAAAACATATGACATATGTGGACGGAAACTCGCATAAATAAAAAAAATCCCAAATTCTAATTACAACATTTCACTTTGTTATAATTTTTAATTATCAGATACAAAAGATAAAAGAATTCAGGCTAAATGCAACAAAACCTTTTTTTTTATGTTAAATACAAAACCGTTGATGGTAAGAATCACATCATCTTTGGTGATATTAATAACTTAATATGATACTCCCTCCGTTTTTCAAAAAGAGTCGTTTTAAGATTTTAATTTTGTTTCACAAAAAGTGTCGTTTTACATTTTCGATGCAAATTTATAAGCGAAATTTCGGTTTTAATTTCACTGTTTTAATGTATTAATTGGAGAGAGAATTATTTTTTAAGTATTAATGAAGGATATGTAAGATTTTTTAAAAATTTTCTTAATATATGTGAGAAATGGTAGAATGACACTTTTTGCGAAACAGAGGGAGTACTTATTAAAAAACGTTGATATAAAAAATTATTTTTTTCCATTTTCGGGTTGGTATGATTTTTTTCACAATTTAAACCATCAATATTGATTCGTCAATAAAAAATCGATTCAGTGGACATATTCATGTGGATCGACAAAGTCCGGTCTATAGTCAAAACCTACGACGCGGAGCATCGCGATTTGGTGGTGTCGAACTCCAGACACCTGAGTACTCAACACCAAGACCTTTACCACTGGACCAAATGAGTCTCGACAATGGATTTGATTTTTCTTATTTAGTGAATTTAATTGTTCCAGACTTCCAGATCAATCAAGCGGGTAGATGACAATATCACACTAATGATCAAATTCATCGTCAACGAATATCTGAAGAAGACTTTATTTTTGCAATCAACTATCCGATTGACTTTGCATCTGATTCTGAAATGTAACTCTATTAATAATTGTCTCAGTTACACATTTCAAATTACCGTAGAAACATTTCAGTTAAATTACATTTCCAAATGTCATATAGAAGAAAGAAAAAAAAAATTTCTTTGGAGTAAAATTGTGCGTTTCAATTTCCTTATAAATAGAAATTGTGAACCTAATTAGATAAAGTAAGAAAATCATTAAATTCTCATAGATATATTGCTATAAATTTGTTTTTTGGAATTCATCGCATATAATGACGTTAACTTGTACTGTATTTATTTATTTATTTATTTTTCACTTGTACTGTATTTAAGTATTTTATATTTAACTATTATATTTTAAAACAATTTTACTTTAAAAAATTGGGTAACTTTTTTTTGTTGGAAAACAAATATCTGCATTATTTTTTCATAGAAACAAATATCTGCATAAAATGTAGAACATGGTGTTTAATTCACTGGGAAAAAACAATAATGCTAGAAAGCGAAGGTTAGACGATTCAACACGGTTTATGGCTCACCCATTTGATGTATTTATATATTTTCGTAACAATATAAACTCAGAATCATTAACTATCAATTAGTAGACTCAATTTATCAGAAGAAAATTTTTAGTAGCTCAAAAATAATGTTGTATATACTAAACCTACATGGTGCATGTTTTTTTTTGTAATCCCCTACGCATATTAAATATTAATTTTTTATATGCTCATGAATTACGTATTAATTTCTTTTTAGACTGTATTATATATTCTTTCTTTTGTTACAGAACTAGGCTCTTACAAGAAGATCCTCACTAGATAAATTATTCGTAATGGATTCTCAATTTTGTCTATCTCTATAGTGCATTAGCCATTGTGCAGTATAAAATTTATACCTTAATTAGATTATGTAGTTAAATAAGTTGCCTGTAGATATTACCTCAATGCCGACCAAACAGTGTTATATCTATTGAAAAGTAGTTCTTAAAGGTTTTTATATATTTTATGACAATGTCATATGTATTAGTAACAAAAATCTAGTATGTGATTGTTTATTACCCGAACCAAGACCAATATATTGAAAAATCTGAGAAACCAGTGCTTCACACATGTTAAATAATCACTTTCCTAAACTTATAGATAATATAGAATATCAAAACAATTGGATTAGGTGTATATATAAAAAAGTCCAAAATTGTATACAAATGCCCTACATTTTCTACAAAAGCATTAGTTGTAGTTTGCATGTCAACCCGAAATATTGATGAACTAGATGGTTCTTCGCGCCAAGTGCGGATAAATTATCGTCAAAATGTTAGGAATTTATTTGATTTAGTATAACTAATGATTTCGTTTTAATCAGGATATAATTAATAATTATGACTTAAATAAAATTTACTAACGTGTTTTCTTGATATACATCATTATTCTCTATAATTTTCATTGTAGAAATTTATTGATAATGAGTATAAATGAATGTTAAAATATACAGATTTATTATAAAGTGTATTTTAAAACTTTAAATGTTTTGTAAATTATAAAGAAAATTTGGATCCTTCAAACTAAATATTTTTATAATATAATTTAGTACAAAAGTATCTTTATGGATCATTTAAATATAATTTGAGAAAAAATTGAAATTATATATGACATATAATATGCATCAAATAGAAATCATGTTACAATTTTTTAGATAAAAATTTTTTATAACGATGACATAAGGTGAACTAAATCCTCATTTTATGTATAGATTAAATTTGCTGACGTGATTTCATGCTATACATCATTATTTTCTATAATTTTTTTGGTTGAAAATTAATTTTATAAAGATATGTATCAAGTTAAGTCACAATTATATCTAGGGGATTATTAAATAGAATATTAAAAATATAATTATGATTATAACCAATCAAATTTCATAAGATTTCATAAAAGTGTTATGACATTTTTTTGTTGTTGAAACTCATCATGCTTAAGATCTGTGACAAACTCACTTCATAATTAACTTTATTATATTTTATTTAATTATTTGACAATAATTATATTTTATTCAACTATTTATTATAATATTAGTTCTAGCTTTTTATAAGTTTTTTTTTATTAAATACGTATATGACACATTTTGAGATCTAACTAATAAATCTTTTTGGCAACAACTAATTTTATTCAAAGAATTTATGTTGCCATATCAAAATTTTTTAGTTGCAAACAAATTAATTTAAAACCAATCAAATTACCTTAAGTTGACATGTTATAATTTTTTGTTAAAAACAATTGTGGTGATGACATGTGGCAAACTTACTTTTTAATTAATGTATAGAGGATATGTTAATATCCGCATTGGTGAAAACACATTTTTGTGTTCTCATCTAATATAATATTATTATTTACAATTTAGTTTTATTATTTAACTAAATTTTAATTTAAAAGAAGAATTGAGCAAATAATATTGTGATAAATGTTTTTGGTGTTCTCAAAGTGTTCTTAAGTCTTCTCAAATAAGAACATGTTCTAATCAACTTTACTTTTTTGTCATCGTAGCCTAGTGACAAATAGTTCCTCTCACGAGAGGCAGGTGCAGGGTTCGAACCCTGGTTTCGTGAGATGGATGCAGAGGTGGTGCAACTACTGGCCCACTTGCTCCTCTCAATCAACTTTACTTAAAATATTATTTTTTATTACTTTTTAATTTTTTAATGGTAAAAACATCTAGTAAAAACACTTCAATGCGGATGCTTTAATATAATTTTGCATATACATTTAAATCACTTAATCTAATCGACCATGGGGATGCTCTAATATAATTTTGCATATACATTTAAATCACTTAATCTAATCGACCATAATGCATTGAACTAATAAAAGATACTTTCATATCCAAACTTGTTTTAAAAGCCGAAATAACAAACCTTTTAGGGGTTAGGCGAACTCTTTTTATAAATTGGTGGTTCAGGCAGAAGTTCAGGTATGATTCCTTTTCATTTGGGTTTTAATGGTTCCGTTCAAACCTAACAAATGGCTCTCTGCAAAATCATACCTTATAATATCTATTCTCATCTTCAAAATATAGCTCTATATAATTTACTTTTCATTAAATAAATCTATTCTATATTAGTAACTTATCTAAACACTAAGATCTAATCCACGTTGTACGTGGGTTTATGTTTCATTAATATTTTTGTGATCAGTTCAGATTAAAAAATATTTAAAATTATTATATAAATTAAATTTCAAAATTTTGTAGTTAGGATTGAAAATTTTTGGTATTGGCTATGGTGCTTAACCCGTTGTGAACTAAATCATACTTATTTTTTACAATATTGTTAATCTCATTTAAACCGTTGTCGGTTGAATAATATTTCTCTTTTAAATCAATTTTCAGTTTAAAACAACACAATGAGAAAAATTATAGTGGTTGAAAAATAATATAGTACTTTTAGAGATAATTACATTTACAAAAATGGTTATATTTAAGAAGTGTATTTTGCAAGATAACATTTAATATAGCTTAAAGACAATTATATTTTTTCATATAATTTCAATTTTTTGTGATGCTATATATTGGGAAAATATAAACGATTAATTATTTATATATTATTAATTATATAAATCACTTTTATTATCTTTTTATTTTTTTCAAAAATTGGGATTTTCTATATGCTATAATTAATTAATTATATATTAATATTGTATCATTTAAAATATATTTTATTATAGACCATTTAAAAATCATAGCCGTAAGAAATTACATAAATTTTAAGATTCATTTACTTATTTTTAAAAATATAAATATTTCTGTTGATGGATTTAAAAAAGATATTAAGAAAATTTAAATAAAATCTTGGTAAAATAATTTAATGTGCTTTTGAGTTAATTTTTTTTAGCATTTTATAAAATCTATTTTAACCTTAATTAATTTTTTATTTCTTTATATATATTCTTTCTAATGGCATTTCATATAATATTTTTACAAATTCAAGATTAATTTTCTAAATGTATTATTCAAATAATCATATAGAGATTCACAGAAAAAGTCTAATACTAAACATTAAATCAATATTGTTTATATTTGATCATTTGATATTTGATACTTATTTCACAGTTTCTTATGTTAAAACTAATACACATACTAAAAATTACAAACTTTTAATATACTAGATAAATATCCATATGATATTGCGAGTTATTTTTATTAATTATCACACGCATTACATGATTAAAGCGCGTATATAAAAAGAGTATATAATTTAGTAAAATTATATTAATCATATCATTTTTTGTGTCATAATCGTCTATTCATACTATACTTTTTTCCTATTTATTGCACTTTTTTATAGTGGAAAAAATTCATTTTAATGCAAAATAAAACTACAAATAGTTGAAATCTCTAACTACTATTTTGATCTTTCTAATCCAGTTTTATAAAAATGAATTCAATATAAATTGAAAATTTAGAATTATTTCTGGAAGCGTAAAACAATGTAAATAAAATATTAATTAATTGAAAGGAGCAAGTGGGCCAGTGGTTGCACCACCTCTGCATCCATCTCACGAAACCAGGGTTCGAACCATGCACCTGCCTCTAGTGAGAGGAACTATTTGCCATTAGGCTACGATGACAAAAAAAAAAATTAATTAATTATTTTTAAAAACTCACGATCAAATTACTATATACAAAAGGACCAATAAAATTAGAAAACACCTCAAACAATATTTTATTATAATGTATAAGTGAAATTATATTGATGATGTACAAATGTATGAATATTTTGATAAGTGAAATTAAAATAATATTTATTTATGTTTTATTTTGAGTGGTCATCCATTTTTAATTTTTTTAGGTGTTCACATCTTATTACATAAAAATGCTTATGTGTCATCACTTGCAGATATTTTAATGTTGTTATAGAATTAATTGATCATTTTTTGAACTTTGCAAATATTACATACCAATTAGTAATCGAATTATTATTAGAGATTACTTAACATAGATCATTGATTTTGATACTATCATTTATGTTTTTGTAGACAAATATTTTTTTTTGATTTTCAAAAGTATTACGTACTCATTAGTAATTGAGGTTTTTTCTAGAAAAATTAAAATATAGATCATTATTTTTGTTACGATTTGATGATATATTATTTTTATCAATAGTAAGATGTTCTATTAGTGTATCATTTTTCATTATGTATAATACATAAACTATTTTTATTTTTTTATATAGCCAAACGACGATAACATAAAATAATATTAGTGAATAAAACTGTTCGTACATATGTGAATGCGTATACCTAAAAAATTGTTAATGTTAAGAAAATCATATTTTTACTTATTAATTTTATTTTGACATAGTTTTTTTTCTTTATAAGATTCTAAAAATAGATTTTAAATTTTCTAAAGTTAACTTAGTATGATATTATAATAAACATATTTTATATTTTTATTTAGAACTATGTAATATTAAATTACATGTTTTGCATTTTTTTATTGTGTTAAGTTTTCATATTTGTAATTTAAAATTCCTGACACAATATAGGAATTTAAAAACAATGATAAAATATCATATAAGAAGAAATTAAAAAAATATTGTAAGATAATCATAGTTGTTTTTTCCCTTTTTATTGATTTGTCTATTAAAGAATCAAACGAAAGGTTCTTTATTCAATGTGTTAATAAGTCTAATATATACTTTTCTCTCTGAAACGAGTCCGGAGAAAAGCCAAAAAGCAACTTTCCACCGCATCTGTTTTTTTCGATTTGCTCCCACCACCGCACCTACTACCTCTTTTCAAAAAATTTCAGAATTTATGGCGATTTGGACCTGATTTCTCACAAGATTTCGTTCTCGTGCTCCTCTCCCTAGCCAACTGGAGGCATGGTAGGCCGGTTGACATAAAGCATGAGTTCTTCTCTTAACTTTTCAGAGCTCTTCGGCCGCCGGAACCTCTGTTGTCTTAGTTTTTTGCAGGTGGTGGACTCAACCATCCTGTGAACAACGTTAGATACGAGCTTTTTTCTCAGGTTTTCCCGAAGAACCTTCTCACCTCCGGGTGAAGATCTCTTTCTAAAAACTTTTGGAAGCTTTCAACGCCTTGTAACCCCACAAAGCTGCCATGAACCAAAGTTTCACTCAAGCAGAAAAAGGGAAAGGGATGGCCCATTACAGTCCACCAAGAACGGGCAGAGTAAAGGTCCCAGATTTCGACAACGGTGACCTCTTGAAGAAACACTCTCTTACACTCATCGGAAGAATAACTAACCCTAAAGTGCAGAGAGTCTGGTCTCTAATCCCCTACATGACCGACTACTGGAAGACGGCATCTCGACCCATTGGGTCAGATTTGGGGAACGGTTACTTCCAGTTCCAGTTCAAAACAAAGGAAGATATCCAACTTGCACATTGGATGATAATCCTTCAGAGATGAGAACCTACTACAGCCCCAACTTTCTCGTCCCTCATTCCTTTTTGGATAAAGGTGTGAGGCCTACCGGTTCACCTCTAGTCAGAAGCGGCCCTCCGAAGAATTGCAGATGAGATAGGCTTTTTTGAAAGTTGGTTAAAAACGGATACTGCGACAAGGGTGAGGGTCCACGTGAATGGACTCAAATCTCTCATTATGAAATCAACTATAAAATTCACAAATGGAGACAAGGCGGTAACTAAATTGTCGTATGAAAGATTGGAGAAACATTGCAAAAGATGCTATCGCTTGGACCATGATGAAGTTTCCTGCCCTGAGCTCGCAAAACCTTCTCGAAACCTACCAGGCCTTGAAAGGCCAAACCACCATTCTCATGATAGAGCAGCTATCTCTCGTAGAGATCTTGGTGGTAGAAAACTATCTCACTCAAGAGGATTGGGACCGATCAGCTCTGATTATGCTAAAGCTCATGGCACAATATCTGGATCCAATAGCCATAGATATAATTCTCATCATCACAAGGATATCCGAAGCTCCATGAGGAATATGAAGGACCCTCCTCCGCCACCGAGAGATAACTAGTGCAGACCTCCATCTATGGGTGTAAGCCATTGGAACATCTCTTATGAGAGAACTCACACTATCCGTTGGGTGGAAACATGAAGGAGAGTCTACCCTAAATTTTCCTCTGGATACTCTGATAAGTCAACATCTAGAGAAAGGTCTGTGGAAAGAAACAGAGAACCAGATTCCAGAAGAATATTTTCCTCAAGTCGTTCATATAACAGAGGAACTAAGGAATACCACCACATGAACATTGATGAACACACCCCTTTACAAAATGGGACTCCAACAAGGGATGTTTGAGGATCCTCAACTTCTAAGTGACAACACACTCATCCCGTCCCAGTTTCTGAGCTTCCACAATCTGCCATTCTCGAAGCCATGAGAGAACTCTGTGATGTGATGGTACAATACACTAGTTTTGCGGATCCTACAGAGAGTGAAGATGGAAAAGAACGCTTACGCCAAGCAGAGGCTCAAGGACAAATAAAAGAAACAACAATCCAGATGGTTAGGGCATCCTTTCAACATAACTCTCAGACACCTTTAAATGATGCTCCACCTTCAGCACATAGAATCCCAACTTCACAAAGATTGGGATCGGCTATGAATTCAATTTCAGAAGAGGTAATAGAGTCGACCAACTCATCTCTCCCACGATTACCTGCAAAGAAAACACTTGGCCGCTCACCATCTAAAAACAAATTAGCTGCAGTTCAAAACATTGCTAAGTCTCCCGCAAAATAGAAGAGAAGAATTGTCCAAGCTAAAGAGACACCAAAAAGGAAGTTGAATATGACAAACATCCCTCACTTAGAGGAGAACCCTACTCCAACTAGAGCTACAACCTCTAGGACTGTGGAGACAATACAAGCAGCGGGCACCTCAAAGCAACCTTATTGTAGGATTGTCCCGGCAATTGCAAAGAGGAAGACAAAATTTCAAAATCCGTCCAAGCCTTTTCCTTAAAAATTATGGCTTGGAACTGTCAAGGGTTGGGGAATCCCTTAACAGTTCATAGGATCGAAGAAATGGAGAAACAATTTACCCCCGACATCTTATTCCTCTCGGAGACGAAGAACTCCGATGAATTTTTTATTCAAAAATTCAAAGACCAAAGCTTTATTTGGAAAATGGGTGTTCTATTGGAGGTGTTATTAAAGTCTGAAAATTGTATCCATGCACAAATATTCATTTATGAAAACAAACCCTGTTATGTTTCCATTATATATGGACATAATTATAAGAATCTACGAAAACAATAATGAATCCAAATGGCTGAAATAGCAAAATCCAGTGAAGTTCCATGGTTTGTCATTGGCGACTTTAATGATATAACTGGAAATTCACGAAAATCAGGAGGACCTCAAAGAGCAGAAGGATCGTTAGTTGACTTCAGGTCAGTGCTCTCAAAATACGATTTCTTTGACCTCGAGCATTCAAGTGATCCACTCTCATGGAGAGGGATTCGACAAGAGCAAGTAGTTCGATGTCGCCTCGATAGAGCTCTAACAAATGATGATTGGTTTAACACTTATCCGAATAGCCGATGTGAGTATCTACGGTTCGAAGGTTCCGATCACAAACCAATCATATCCCATTTCGATACAAGGAGGAAACGGGTAAAAGGGATATTTCATTTTGATAAAAGATTGAAAGATGTACCAGAGGTCAAAAAACTTGTTGGGGAAACTTAGATTAAGGAAGAAAATGCATTTGTGGAAGAGAGAATTAGACGAGTGAAAAGAGCTATCATTAGCTGGAACAAGGAAAATAACTCACAGAACATTCAACTAACATAAAGCAAACAAAGAGCCCTAGAAGAGGCTATGACCAGCCCATTAAACAATTTTGATCTCATTCTTCAGTTAAATAATGATCTCACGAAGGCTTACAAGGCGGAAGAAGAATTTTGAAGACAACGTAGTAGATTACTATAGTTTGCTTTGGGAGATAAAAATTCTAGTTACTTCCTTGCGGTAACAAAAGGAAGGAAAGCCATAAACAATCTCACCATGCTGGAAGATTCTAATTTGACAACTTTCTTCAAAGAAAATCAAATCACAGCCACCATTGTATCTTACTTTCAGCAACTTTTTACCTCCCAAGATGAAGAAAGAAGGGACATTGTGAATGAAGCTTTAGAGCCCAAGGTACCGATGGAAATGAATAACTTGCTGATACAAGACCCATATGAGACAGCGATTAGAAATACTTTATTCTCTATTCACGCGGATAAAGCACCGAGACCCGATGGCTTCTTGGCAACCTTCTTCCAAGCCAATTGGATGACTATAGGCAGAGAGATGGTGGAGGAAATTAAAGGTTTCTTCACATCCGGTATCTTACCAGAAACATAAACGAAACTCACGTGCGTCTCATTCCAAAGAACAATGAACCACAGAAAATAGCGGCCTACCGGCTCATCGTGCTTTGCAATGTTCATTACAAGATAATCTCCAAGATCTTATCGAGATGCATCCAACCGATCCTTTCATCACTTATATCGGAGAACCAATCTGCCTTCGTCCCGAGCTGAGCCATCTTGGCTAATGTTCTCATTACCCATGAAGTCCTCCATTTCCTTAAGACCTCGAAGGCAAATAAGTATTGCTCAATGACTATCAAAACGGACATGAGCAAGGACTATGAGCGATTGGAATGGAACTTCATTCAACTTGTGCTACAAAAGCTAGGATTCCACCCCCGATGCATCCATTGGATAATGCAATGTGTAAAGACAGTTTCTTACTCCTTCCTCATCAATTGCTCAGCGAAAGGAAGGGTTATCCCCCAAAGAGGAATTCGCCAAGGTGATCCGCTCTCACCATATATCTTCATTATTTGTAGTGAATTTTTGTCGAGACTTTGTCACAAAGCTCAAAGAGATGGATCTTTACAAGGATTATGAGTAGCAAAAGAGAGCCCTCGAGTAAACCACTTACTATTCGTGGATGACACAATGTTCTTTTGCCGGAAAAATAACACAAGTATCAAAGCCTTGAAGAACATCCTTGTAAGATATGAAACGGCTTCGGGTCAACTTATAAATGGCCAAAAATCATCAATCACTTTTTCCGGGAAAGCTCCTCAATTATTGAAAGAGAAAGTAAAACATGAGCTTGGTATACTCGGTGAATGTGGCATTGGGAAATATCTTGGGTTACCGGAACATTTCGGTAGAAAGAAGAAGGACCTCTTTACATCAATTGTTGACCGAATCCACAAAAATGCTTAAGTCCACAAGATTTCTCTCTACCGCCAGGAAAATGACAATATAAAGAGTGTCCTCTCGGCAGTACCATCCTACGCAATGTCGTGCTTCAAACTTCCCCTATCACTTTGTAAGCGTATACAATCTACACTTACTAGATTTTGGTAGGACTCTAAACCAAATTAAAGGAAGATCTCTTAGATCGCATGGTAAAAGTTAGTCCAACCAAAGTTTCATGGACAATTGAGATTTAGAGATATACAAAGCTTCAACAATTCATTGCTTGCAAAAACAAGTTGGCGCATCCTTAGAAACCCGAGCTGTCATTTATCACGAGTTATTCTTGGCAATTATGCAAAGCAATCAACATTCTTGGATTGTTAACAAGTCCAATCCTCCTCACATGGATGGAAGAGTATCCTCATTGGCCGAGATGCTTTGACACGATATCTTATATGGGCAGTGGGCAAAGGAGAGAGTATAAAGATTTGGAAAGATCAATGGCTCAATAAAACACAAAGGAAAACTCCAATTGGACCAGCCCCACAAGGGACCGAAAATATGGTTGTGTCCACTATGTTAGACCCTATAACAAGAGAATGGAACAGGAGTAAAGTGCAAGATCTTCTACCTCTTATGGAAGCTGAGATATTGTGTATTAAATCAAGTCTATTAGGAGAAAGTGACAAGATGATCTAGTTGAAGAGCCCGACAGGATCCTATACCACAAAAATTGGCTACCTCTCGGCCATGGAAGAACTCGACTCAGCTCTAGAAACTTCTATACAAGATAGTTTTGGGTGGTATCTTGAAGTTTAGTCAGTGAATATACCTCCAAATATTAAGTTGTTTCTTTGGAAAACTATTCATGGAGCAATTCCTTTGGGAGATAGATTAGCTTTGAAGTATATACCCATAAATGAAGCGTGTATTCACAGTGAGGAAGCCAAATCTATTTCACGTCTATTCTTTCATTGCCTTTTGACTCAAAAGTATGGGAAATGTCACCGTTTAAATAATAGATTTGCTCTGAGACTTTTGATGATGTGGTAACAGGGTGGAGAAGCACTAGGAAATTGATTTGTTTGCCTCATATGGGCATTGAAAGTACACCATTAGCAGCTTGGATCTTATCGTCATTATGGATTACGAGGAACAACATGATTTTTGAAAACAAGATCCCAAAACCTGAAGAGGTATTCACACAAGCAGTATCAAAAGCCATTGAATGGATGAACGCCCAACCAAGTAACTCAATGAACCTAACAGAGAGACCAAGAAGAAACCTTCCCATTCTACATGCTCTCACTTGCAGAACATATGCAGCGTGGAACAATGTCACACGTCAAACAGGACTTGCTTTGGTCTACTTCAACCATGGAACACCTGGTGAACCAAGAAGCCAAGTTTCAAACTTTGTTGGCTCCCCCTAGTGACGGAAGGCCTAGCTCTTTGAGCAGCAATGCAACATGCTCTTTCCTTGGGACACAAATATATCTCCTTTGAGTCGGAATGCCAACAGTTGGTGAAAGCAATTGAAATGAAATCTGACCTCCCAAAGATTTTTGGTATCTTAGCCGATATCTATTCTCTATCCTCTGTTTTTGAAGTTTGTTGCTTTTCTTTTATCTCTCGTACTAAGAACAATGAATCAGACTCACTAGCAAAAAGTGCTTTAGCACTGACAGTTGTAAACCAAACTTAATCGTAATATGATGAGGTTGCACAAAAAAGGGGTCAAATAATTTTAAAAGAAATTTTTTAATAAAAACTACATTATAAAGTAGCACATGTCATTGACAAAAAGTAACACATTTCATAATCTAAATTAACGATGACGTGTTTGTCTCACGTTAAATTCGTTCAGCTTTATATAATAAGATTTAAGAACATCAATTACTTTGAAACAAAAGTTTTTTTTCTTAAACTTTAGAGGTGATTTTTAAAAGTTACTCTCTATGATTCACAAAGAGCGTCGTTTTATGATTTTTTTTATTTTGTTTCACAAAAATATCATTTTACTTTTTTAATGCAAATTTGTAAATGAAATTTCAGTTTTAATTCTTCTATTTTAATGTATTAATGATGGCAAAAACCTTTTTAATAATTTTCTTAATTTCTATAAAAAGTGTCAAAATGAAAATAAAGAGTACAAGGAAATATTTATATGGCAGGCATATTAATTGACTATTAGGCATTGGTTTATGCTTTCCTACCTATTAATTCAACGTAATATTTTTGGTTGGTTTTCAGGTGATACCTCGATGAATATTTTTGTATTTTATCAGTTGTAATGCTATTTCGTCGCACTAAGAGAGTAAATGTCTATTATTTGTGAAGGAGCACTCGTAACAAGAGTAAATGACTTAAGCAACATCGTAAAGTTGGATTTTATCAAAGAGTTAAATAACTTTAGCGTTTAAATAGCTAGAAGTCTAAGGAATAAAACTACTCTATTTTTGAAACACTTCCTTGTAAACCACATCTTTAATTGTTGTATGTGACTTTCCGTTGTCATCTGTGATAAGAATCTTTAAACAAATTTTGAACGAATCCTTGATAACGCTACATAAAGTTGTCCATTTGAGAAAACATGTTTAGGAAGATACAAACCTACTTTTTGTATTGATTGTTCTTAACTCTTGTTTCTAGTCATCGAAAATGCAATAGCCACCTGGGAACTGGAGAGGCCACATCCTAAAAGGAAAATTTACATCGGGAGGGGAAACAAGCATCCTAGATAACAATACCTTTTGTCCGACCTTGTCTCCAGTAATAATCATCACTTCTATAACATGTGCAACTAGCTAAGTAATTTGAAGCCTTATTCTATTGCACAGTTCTTCTATAAGACTTATGTTCCTAAGCAACATAATTGGAGTACCCACCTTCAATTTCAAAAATGTGATTGGGTAACCATGAAAGTTAATATTGTTCAAAAACTCTTCCGAGTAAAGCATGTTATCTTTAACAGTTGTATTGGAAGTCTCAATGCTACTCGAACTCAGATAAGTCCTCTCCTCACCTAGCCAACAAGTTTTAAACACGAGTATAAATAATCAGAGATAATACAAATTTTAATTTCAAAATTAAGAAAGATCTTACTTGAAATTTGTGATAACATATAATCGTTTATGACGTCGACATTAACATTCTGCGGCGACAAAATTGTACGATCCTGGAAAAATTTAGGATCTGATCTTTTATTGAATGAATCTCCAAATATTTCTTGAACAATTGTTTTTATAGAATCATCACATTCGGTAATCAGCAGGACTTCAGGTACTTAACATATGCTTCTGCTTCATCGATGTTGTTACCACGTCCATCACCTACATTTGGTATCTAGGCCAAAAAAGAATGCAATTCATCTAGAGAGCGATCATTTGACCAGCTTGCAACCTCGTGTTCTTCGTAAGCCAAAAAACTTTGCAATTCCTCCATAGGTACGATGAATTCAATGCAGCAAGTACAATCTTTGAATGAGCTCCACTGTTAATAATCAGAAGAATCTGCTTAAAATCACTACCGAAGACAATAATTTCCATTCCAAACAGAACATCTCCAGTTGAACTAATGACATTGTGCATGCCCCTGTGTCTAAAGTCTCAAAACAATGCTTACTCACCATGGAAGCTTTGTCCTGAATTATTAGTTTACACTGCCGCAAGACATCATATCCAGATCTAACTTTGAATCGAAAGAACACACAATAGTGTAACTTAGATTAATAAGCAACCTGAACCTAAAATGAGCGGTCCATCTGCTGGGTAACAACAATGACGCTATCCCGCTAGATGTTGAATTAATTACAAAGCCCTCTAGATCGATGAGCACTCGAGAGAATGGTCCACAAATATGTCTTTCTAGTTCCACCGGATCCATAGACAAAAGACATGCCACCCTTGTCACTGGTCGCTGCAGTAAAGATCTCTCTACGATCGCAACATCAGATTTTGACTTTGAATTTAATGATACTATAGTTAGATTTACTCATATTGATATTAAATTCAAATGTGAACTCTATATATAAACAAATTGACATTTTTCCGATACCCATCATTAATAATAATATTACATAGCCAATAATATTGAAACATCTTATCAATTAAAAAACAATATATAAATGGAGTATTTGCTACTATTAAATTATTTTGTAATCGAAGAAATATAATAATATTAAGAGATCGTGACATATATATGAAAATATGTTAATATCTTAGAATATAAGATTACCTTTGTGTTTAAACCCTAGCCGCCTCGGTGCTCCCAGACAAAGAAATCGAAGTGCCTTTGAAGATCTTGTTCTCTAACGCCGGGGGTCTTGGTACTCGTCGGCGTCACTGATTCACCTCCGTCGTGTGCCCCCTCGTCCTTGCTTTTTCTTCTTCAACCTCTCTCGTTTAGATCTCATTCTCTCGTCGTTGTCTTCGTCTCTATTCTTCTCGGTGGTCGTCGACGACTCCGGTTTCTGCCGGCGATTTGGGCGTCACTTCCTTCTCCTCCTTGTTATGTCTCTGCTTTGTTGTCCTTCTCAGTTGTTGTGTAGCTTTTGGCCCGAGTCACTCTTTACCCAGTTTCAATCTTCTCGGAGAAGGGTGTCAGCTTTAACTTATCACGGACGAGGTAGCTTTGTTCGGTTCAACGAACCTTACTCTTCTTTCAATATCGCAGTTGGTACCCTAATCCAAATAATTCCTGTTAGATTTGGTTCTGTTTCGATCTAGCGTCGAAGATCTTATGATATCCATACCGCCGGAAACAACACTAGAAACTTAATGACCATATTAACTCTGGTGATGAAAACTCGCAACTCTCCTTTAGCAGTAGTGACGATCTTCATCGTCCTCTCGGAATAGCTCTCTATTATCGATGGTTACTCTTGGATAGAGTCAAATTCGCCACCGAAAGAGTGTCGCTCCATTATTTCCTTAACACCGTCTTTGTGCCTGACTGGTGCTAACTCGCTGTCAGTGAGGATAGTTGATGAATGGCTTGCTGGGTTTCTCGTAGAACATTTTGTTCGAAACATTATTGTTATGTGCATTTGTGGATTTCAAATCTCGTATCGGGTTTGGTTCCCATGTTGGATTAATTGTCAATCGTTAAATTCTTGTATGTGATTTGATAATTAGTACCAAATTTACTCCTTTATGGAGACTTACTCCTTCATGGAAATTTGCTCTGTTATAAAGTCCTATGTTCTTAACTTCTTCTTTACTGAAAGTTTGTGGATTGCTGGAAAGCTCTTGAAGTTAGGATGCCTCATCACTTTCCATTGAACTAATGGAAAGTTTGGCTCGGAAGACTAATCATGTAGCAGTGGATGATGTAGGAGTTGTTAAGAGAAAGTTATTCTTAGATGCACAACCTTCGTGGCTTGTCATATCCGACATCTTCAGTGACGCGGCCAATGCGTTTCATTGTGTCTTTGTAGTCATTCTACGGCTTAGATATCGTATTACCTTTAACTTGTTTAATTGTGCTTTGTATGTTGCCATATATAATGTGGATATCTCAGTTACTTTGTTTCCTAGTAGTAGGGAGTTTGTAAGCCTTGTAGCTTGATCTAATGAATGAAAATTAAGGGTTTGACCACAAAAAGAAAGATTTACCTTTATCAAAAAATAAATTATTTACATTTATATTTATCTTAAGATAAATTAGCTTAAATAACAAAAAACCATTAATTTATATTAGAATACCTTTTTTTTATTATTTAGTTTTTAACACATAAAAATTACTATTTCACCCCTATTTTTTAATTTAAAGAAGAAGCCCAATTTTGTAATTACACCATTTTTTTATGAAACCTAAAATTTATTAATACCATTTTTTTTTTGAATATTGCACTAATTAACTCTTATCTTAATTTAGGAAACTAGGTTTACTTAAGTTGTCTATATAAATGAAATTAACTTGTACAATAATTGTTATGAGAGTATTAAATATTATTAAAACAAAAGCTTAATAATTTTTATTTACGTGTGATATTAATATTAACTGCCTTATATTAATATTAATTATGCATATAATATATTGCCTAACAACTTGATTATTCAATCTATTAATTCAGCTAATTAATTTAGTTAATTAGAAAATAATTATCATTTTAGTTTTTAAATACTTCTAAAAAAATATTTAAAATTAAGCTCACTAATTAAAAATTACAAAAATGACTATTTGTAATCGAACTGGGTAATTTCTTAGGACATGGATGATGTGGTCTGACCAGGTTTGGTTGAGTTTAATGATCTTTTTATAAATAAAATTATAATTGAGAATAAATATATTTTTAAAATAATATTATATTTGATAATAAATATTTATCTTAAAATATTAAACAAGAACTTAAAATCATAATATTTTAAAAATTAAAAGTGTAATTTTTCCTAATAAACTAGAATAATTAATTAATAAAATAAATTTCATGTTTAAGAATTGAATTCGGTTCAACAGTTCGTCATTTCCCAGTTTTTTATCGGTTTAATCCGGTCTTTTAATCGGTTTAAGTTTCTTTGGATCTATTATTGACCCAATCTAACTATGTTTTCGATTTGTGGCGGTCCGACCCGAGACCAATCTCGTTTTAAAATTTTGCATATCGTTCATAGAAAAAGTTCAATAATAAATATAAGAAAAAACTAAAATTATGAGAACTTTTAATATAAGGAATTATTATGTATTTAATTTTTTTATATGAGTTCTACAATAAAAAATCTAACAACGATAATAAAAATGAAATGTGTTTATAATCGTATAGTTGTTTAGCCCGCAAAATATATGGTAGGAGAAATTAATTTTTATTTTGACATCGAAAATCCATATCGTTAATACGTTTTAGTAATGAAAATATTTTTCTTTACTATAGTTTATTTATGATAAAAAAAAATATCATCTTTTAATCTCTTTTTAAATTAGATTATAACAAAAAGATGAATTTTGCGCTTTCAAAGTGGGTCAAATAGTCTAATATGTTAAAATAGAGTCTTTCTTAAAATACCTTACAAAGTTTATTTGGATCAATTCATTAGTAACTTAACAAATTAAAATAAATATCTATGTAGACTTCATTTGTCATATACATTCCTTTTAACCAAAATCCAAATTTTATTTGGGCTGTCATTTATATTTATACATTATTAATCAATATTTAAATAAAATTACATGTAAAAATAATACACAACTAAATGTGTATGTAATCAAAAATATTTTCGTGTACAATGCGACTTTAACTCTAGTTATAACTTTTCAAATACTTTTATGTTCTTACTTCATCAAATTTATCATGGTACATGGGATCTATCTTTGTTTATCTTTTTGTTAAAATAAAAAACTATTTACCTAGAGTTTTATTCCTTTTTACTTCCTACCTACCAGAGTTGTTTCTCTTTCCTCGTTTTCTTCTATTCTTTTTTTTGGCTCAACTTCTACTTTCAAATTTACCAAAAGATTCAGTACATAGTTTTTTCGACCTCTAGATGAGATTCGATCCAAAAAGGCATAACAGAATATAATCTAGGAGAATCTATCTCTAAAGAGAGAGCTTCACTAGCTATTCTGTCAGTTACCATATTACCCTCTCTTGGCTTGAAACTAAGCTTGAAATCCTCTAATAATGATAGTCCATGAAGTATGTCTTGACGTGTTGGAAGTAAGGCTGGCCAATAATCTGCTTGTGTCAGCATTTGGATTAGGACCTGTGAATCTGACTCGAAGATGATCTTCGTGAAACCAAGCCTAATAGCACTCGAGATACCCCATCGTAAAGCTTCGACCTCTGTTTCGAGGGCACTCTCTGTTCTTCCTATTGCCTTTGCTCCAATCCAACTTGCATTGCCATAAAAGTCACGGAGGACCCAACCCAATCCACATTGGTTTCCTTGCTTTGGATGCGCTCCATCCACATTACATTTCCACCAATGTTGAGGGGGTGGGGACCAGTTACTATCTCTTCTGATCAATGGTTGTACTCTTAAGCCTTCATTCTGTTGATCATGAAGTAATGACCGTGAGTTTTCGTCCCATTCTTCAGCATCCTCTATTGCCTTTTGAACAACTTCCTGAGCGCCATAATCTTTTCCATTATAACACCACTCATTTCTGGATTTCCAAATCCTCCACATTAGCCACGATGAAAGGGAACTTGAGAGGGAGCTAGATAAATCTAGGCCACGTTCCTCACGATTGAAAACTCTCCAGAAATTTGTATAGAAGGAGTTTGACATTTGGCCTTGAACAGGAGCTGGAACTGGTGAAATCGCCCACACCAAGCGAGCAAAAGGACATTCAAACATCAGATGATTAACATCCTCTTTCTTGTCTTGACAGCGAAGGCAAGAATCATCGTTAGCCATGTGCCTATAAGCCATATTCCCTGCCACTGGTAAACAGTTAGAAACACATTTCCACAGAAAATATTTTATCTTTGGATTTGTGTTAGCACTCCAAATCTTGACAAATAAAGGCTCTAGGCTTGGCTGGTTGTATTCAAATTGTTCTTGACCTCTCTTGATCTAATTCATGTAAGTATGATACCCTGATTTGACATTGTAGTGGCTTGTTTTGGAATAGTCCTAAGTGTAATTGTCTTTACTGTTTGGTCCCCCCGGTTTCACTCTAATAATCGAAGTGACAATTTGCTCCGGAAATAAACGCTTGAGGAGGTCAGTGTTCCATTCTCTTAGACCCGGCAACATCAGATCACTTGCTTTGAGCTTGACGTGCAACATATGTTGAAGACTAACAGGGACATGGTTGACTTGGGTAATAGTTTCAGCCCTTTTCTTATTCAGCCAAGGATCTGTCCAGACAGTGATGTTTTTACCATTACCTACGAGCTTCCTTGCACCCTGATTAATTAACCTTTGTGCCGCATGGATACTTCTCCAAGCGTAGGATGGTCTGGATCCTAAGGGAGCTTCCAGAGCTGAAGTCTTGCAAAAATATCTTGCTTTGAAGATTCTTGAAAACAAGGACGCCTCATGAGTGATTAATCTCCAAAGCTGCTTTCCAAGGAGAGCAACATTAAAAGCTTCCAAGTCTTTGAATCCTAGGCCCCCCAGATGTTTAGGTCTGGACAAATCGTCCCAGTTTTTCCAGTGAATTCCTCTGCTTTTGTTGTTGGTCTTCCACCAGAAGGCTGCTAGAGCACTCGAAATTTGTTTACAGACTTTGATTGGCAATTTGAAGCATGTCATTGTGTATGTAGGAAGAGCCATTGCAACCGCCTTCAACAAGATTTCTTTTCCACCAGCAGAGAGGAACTTTGCTTCCCGACCCGAGATCCTACTTCCTAGGCTTTCCTTGAGATAACTCAACACTGAAGCTTTAGATCCTCCAAACGATTCTGGAAGTCCGAGGTATATTCCTTGACCACCTTCTTGGTCAATCCTCAACTTCCTTTTTATCTCCTCTCTTCTCGGAATGGGAACTCTTTTCCCAAAATACACACTAGATTTCTGGTAGTTTATTTTTTGACTTGAAGCCAAGCTATATTCCCCAAGGATCCCCAACAGAGTGTCGATCTCACCATCATTTTCTTTGCAATAAAACATGTTGTCGTCGGCGAAGAATAGGTGTGTCACCTTAGGGGCAGTTATAGCAACTTGAAGTCCAGTTAATCTTTTCTCCATTTCTGCTTTCTTTAGCATAATCACCAGAACCTCTGTACATATCACAAAAAGATAGGGGGATAGCGGATCCCCCTGTCTCAATCCTCTTGAAGGGCTTATATGACCGTATGAAGTTCCATTAATTAGGACCTGGTAAGATACAGATGTAACACAAGCTTGAATAAGCTGGATCCACCTTTCTGAAAAGCCTAACACCTTGAGTGCCAAGAAGAGAAATCTCCACTCAACCCTATCAAAGGCTTTTGAAAGATCTGTCTTGATTGCTAATGAGTCTTCTGAGCATTCGTTCTTCGAGTTTAGAGCATGTAGGAGCTCATGTGCAACCAAAATATTGTCGGAGATTAGCCTTCCCTTCACAAAGGCAGCCTGAGAATCTGAGATCACTTCAGGTAGAAACTGTCTTAGCCTTTCTGATAAGATTTTGGCTATAATCTTATAGATCACATTGCTTAAATTCTGATTTTATTTTATTTTATTTATTCTTACAAAAACTAAAAATAAAAAACAAAACAACACATAAAAAAAAAGAAAAAAGATTAAGAAGGATTCTTTACTAACGGAAAGAAGGTGAAAGCCAAAAGAGATCAATGATCACTGTGAATTATGAGCACGAATTCTGATTCTTTGATGGTTCGACCATATATGATGTTGATTTGACGATGATGAATTGAGATCCAATAGGTATATACACATATTCAACAGTAACGATGATGAAAATGAGAAAGATACATAAATGAGATAATAGTGTATTTTCTAATGATTTGACTTTACGATGTGGTATAAACGTCGATTTAAAAAAAAATTCTAGTCTCATTTTTATTCATCAATACAAATTGAGGTGCGGTGTGACATTGTTCTTATGACAATCAAATATATTTTTTTTCTAAATACTTTTGTGTTTTTGTTCTCATAAATTTATCAAATAATAAATTTAAAAGTTATTACGTTACGATAAACAGTTCTTCTGAAGACTTATTTGTCATGGTAACAGTAATTAGTTATCTAAAAATTTATGCGTAGACGACGAAAGAAGAGAGTAAGTATTCTACGTATTTCTTTTTTCTTGTCGGTAAATAAATGCAAATATCACAGAGCATAAATAAATAAATATGGAAATCCTTTGATCCAATAGTTAATTAAATGATTAATTAATTAATTATTTTACACGAGGTCTAGGAATCAATATTCAGGGAGTACAATTATTGTAAGTTAATGCAGATAGAATTACACAAAATTTTTAGCGTAGTACAAGTAGAACCGTTTGTCGTGGTGATATGAAGTCGATCGGTGGATCACCGAGAATTATCCGGTGAAGAGTTGTGTACTTATTTTTCATAGTAATAGAAATAATAATAATTTTAAAAATAAATATAACAGAAAAATATACAAAGAATTTAGAGAATTTAATAAGTTTGTCAAGTATAAATAAAATTAGGAAACGTCATCATCTCAAAATATGACCCAATTGGTTGGCCTACCCCATTTTAGTTTTCCATAAGTTTAAATCTAACCTTATCTTAATTATTATCTACTCTACATGATTTTTATATTCATTAATTAGTTTCTGTATTCTCATTTCTTAACATAATTTATATTTTTGTCGATTCTTATTATTGATGCTATATAATGTATTTATCCCTTTGTTTCATTTCATGTTATTATATACACTTACATTTTCAACAACAAAAAATATTGACACTTGGAGTAAATATCAGATACACACTCTGCTCTAAAAATTCCCACCTACATTTATTACACTCCCACGTAATCGTTATGCAGTGTTATTAGTTTTCTCCAAACATTACACTAATGAATTTACATAATTAAACTTTTAACTAAAATTGACCCGTAAAATCAAATAAAAATACATTATAATCCCTAAAATTATATAAATTATTTATTTTTAGACAAAAAACTTAAAATTCTAAAAGTTAAAATTATAAACTTATTATATATTTAAAAAATTTAATTAAATCAAAAATATCAAAATAATCCAAAAACTAGTTTCCGTTTTTCTAGCAAGACGCTAGGTCTAACTTCGCCGCTCAACTAGTGCTTAGTGAATCCTAAAACCTTAGATACACGTGTATGATCATCGTTGGTTTCGTACAGAATCGAATAAATAAAAATAAAAGTAGGTGTGGACCCAACAAGAAAAAAGAAAACTAGTATATATATACGATTGCTTGCACAAATGGATAAGAGAAAATTGAGTTTAGGGTTAGAGATGAGTGATCAGATCTGAATATTAAATTTAGCAAACCAGAAAAGGACTGAAAAAGACATAAAGGCTTTTGATAATGAAGGTCTAGTCCATACTTTTGCATATATATCACGAATATATGTGAATGTGTGTAGTATGTATGAATGCATGATACTTATTGATATGATATGTTATATATATATTTACAAATATATATCTACTGTTTACATCATCATTGCCCTACCTTTTTATTGTGTTTTTTTTTGTTCTCTTGTATCTTTTTGGAGTTTTGTTGCTGTTTCTTTTGGGCAGAATCCTATTTTTCTGGTAATTCAGATTGTGCAGACAAAACTAAGCACTTATATATGCTAATGCAAGCATTTCAGTAGTTACTAATTATCTACCTATTTTTGGTACTTATGTGCAAAATTATTTACTGAGATTTTGTCTTTTCTTTAATTAGTTGTAGTAGATAAGATCACCTACAAATAGTTGAACCAGAGACAGACTTTTCTCATGTAATGTAACAATTTATTTTCCAATTATGTAAAGCTTAAATTTTTATCATAAAAGTGGGTGTATGTACCTGCTTTTATAATAGGGTACATGCATTGTATATATGTGCAGTGTTCATCATTTAGTGGTATAATTTTCTTGAGTATTTGGTCTCTCTCTATTATATGTTTATTTGTTTGTTTATATCTTTACTATTTCGACCTGTAAATTAGCTGATTAATTAAGGTCCCCATTCTTAATATATTATCATAATATCATTGAATTATTGAACTGCTTCATGATTAATCTTTTTTTTCAACACAGTTTCATGATTATTCTATAAATCGAGAAGTCTACATATATATAAAACTTGACGAGGCCCACATACTCCAATTTTAATAGAGATGGGACCATCCATTTCACTGGTTTGAACAATAGAATGGAATCAAATCTTTCAATTTTATTTGAAAAACATTACTTTATTATAATAATCCTTGAAAAATACTATGATATACAATAGTTCGATAGTAGACTAATTCGCTTTTTTTTTTGACGAAATCAACTATGTTGGTATTTTTTCCCTTTTTCTTTTGTTTGGTAATAATGATGGTAAAGTTTGTATAGTGTGGAAGATTATATATTTTTATAGGATGTTAGGAGATCGATTATTTAAAAAGAGTTAATAATTCAATTTTCTAATTTTACATAATGTATGACCTTCGTTTTTAGTTTAATGGTAGTTGATTAACCTTCAAATGAAAAACGATTTAAAAAAAATCAAGATTAGTGTTCATCTACCTTTCATGAGGTTAGTGTTCACTTCGCGGCGGAACCACCAGGGACTTCGGATACTCGAGTGGTCCGACGCAAGGTTCTCACAGGCTGATTCTGAGCAACCACCGTGGGAACATCCGTCTTGGTGGAATCCATATGTTGATCTTCAATTTCAAGTGGGGCCTTCTACGGTGAAAGAGTCAAAGAATCGCAGAGGGACAAAGACTAAAGTGTTGAAACAGCCAAAGGCGCCTAAAGCTGCGAAAGCACCGCGGGTTGGGAAGCGAACTACCCCGCGGAAGCCATCCAAGACGACAGTGGCTGCGGATGGCGCTAAGAAGCGGGGAGCAGGTCGTGCTCAGCCATATCCTAGGAAGAAGGTCGGGCTAGCTATTCCGTCCTCCTCAGCTCCTGCTTTACCTCATACTGAGGATTCTCTTACATCTTCTGTAATTCCTTCTGCTAGGAAATCTTTATCTTTTGATTCGCATTGTAAGGGTTCGATGGTTCCCCGGAAACCATCCTAGTTTCAATGATTACAATAAGTTGGAACTGTCAGGGCCTCAGAAACTCTCTGACAGTTCGACGCCTTAGGGATTTGAGATTGAAACTCTTCCCGGACATTTTGTTTCTGATGGAGACGAAAAATAAAGATGATTTTGTTTATCAAGTTTTCCAATGGATGGGTTATGATAATAAGTTCACTATTCCCCCTGTGGGCCTCAGTAGTGGGCTGGCCTTGTTTTGGCATAATGATGTTGATTTGGAAATTCTTTCGGCTACTCCGAATTATATCGATACTCGAGTATCGTATCGTAATAATGTATTCCACATTACCTTTGTATATGGCGCGCCGGCTCGCCCGGATCGCGCTCACGTATGGACTGCTATCTCTTCTTTGGGGGCGGATAGGGATTCGTCCTGGTTGCTTACGGGTGACTTCAACGATATTCTGCACCAATCTGAGAAGCGGGGAGGCCCTCCTCGCTGGGAGGGTTCTTTTTCTAATTTCCGAAGTTTTGTTTCGGTCAATGGGTTGTGGGATGTGAACCATTCTGGCAATTTCCTCTCGTGGCGTGGAATGCGCTATGATCATCTAGTTCATGCCCGGCTAGATAGATCTCTTTCCAATAATTCATGGGTGGAAATGTTCCATTCGGGGCGATCGGAATACCTCCGCTTTGAGGGGTCTGATCATCGGCCTCTTATTATTTTCCTCGATAATACGCGAATCACTCGCTGTAAGCTCTTCCGGTTTGATCGTAGGTTATGCGAGAAGGACGAGATTTTTGAGCTTGTCTCGGACGCCTGGGCTAGAGAGGGAAGTGCGACTGTTTCTGCGAAACTTGCTCTTTGTCGTTCAGAACTGGTTAAATGGACGAAGGCTCAACATTTTAATAATGCTAAGCTAATCGCGGATTCTCAAGCTAAGCTGGACTTGCTCCTCTCTAGTAGTGATGCAGATCCTGGCTTGATCCAGGAGGTGACATCCACCCTTGAGCGGGCGTATAGGGATGAGGAAAAATTCTGGAAGGAACGTAGTCGTGTCTTCTGGTTACAACACGGTGACCGAAACTCTAGTTTCTTTCATGCTTCCACTAGGAATCGACGGACTATAAATCGTATCTCTGTCATTGAGGATGATCATGGTACGGTTCACTTTAAGGAGCGTGACATCGCTGCTACTATCTGCTCCTACTTCCAGAAAATTTTCTCCTCCAATGGAGCTGTGGATTTCTCAGTGATTGAGCAAGTTTCCCTCCCGTCAGTTTCTGATGCTGATAATGCTTTGCTAAGGCGATTCCCTCGCACGAGGAGATATGGCATGCTGTGTTTGCTATCAATGCTGTTAAGGCACCTGGACCAGATGGCTTCTCTTCTGGCTTCTTCCAATCTTACTGGCAGATAATTGGTCCTGATGTTACCCGGGAAGTCACAGACTTTTTCTTGTCGGGTTCCTTTTGAAGGGATATGAACGCTACTAATGTGACTCTCATTCCCAAGATCCTTCACCCACAGAAGGTCTCTGATTATCGGCCGATTGCGTTATGCAGTGTCTACTATAAGATTATCGCGAAGATTTTGACGCAGCGTATGCACTCTATCCTTCCGGGGTTGATTTCGGAGAATCAATCAGCCTTTGTGCCGGGTCGTCTGATCTCTGATAATGTTCTTATTACTCATGAGATCCTTCATTGCCTTTGTCGTTCTAAAGCTACCAAGCGAGGCTCTATGGCAGTTAATACTGACATGAGTAAGGCTTATGATCAAATTGAGTGGACGTTTCTACTCCGTGTGCTGGAGAAGTTTGGCTTCCATCGAGTATGGATAAACTGGATTATGGAATGTGTCACCACGGTGTCATATTCATTTCTGTTGAATGGTTCCCCCCAGGGTTAAGTCACGCCTTCTCGAGGTTTAAGGCAAGGAGACCCTCTATCCCCTTTCTTGTTTGTTCTTTGTACTGAAATCCTCTCTGGCCTCTGTCGGAAAGCTCAGCAGGATGGGACTCTGCCTGGTTTCAAAGTTGCGAGGACCAGTCCTCCGATTAATCATCTCCTATTTGCTGATGACACAATGTTCTTCTACCAATCAGATTTAGCATGTGTACGGGCGCTACAAGCGATTATCCAGAGCTATGAGAAGGCCTCGGGGCAGTCCATTAATTTGGCCAAGTCGTCTATCACTTTTGCCTCGAAGACCCCGTCTTCTCGTCGGCAAGTGGTAAAGAATGCCCTACGTATTTTCAAGGAAGGGGGCACTGGAAAATATCTTGGCCTACCGGAGCATTTTGGGCAACGTAAACAGGATATTTTTGCGTATATTGTTGATCGGACTAAATAGAAGGCTCAAGGCTGGTCTTCCCGGTTCCTGTCATTTGCTGGGAAGCAAGTAATGCTGAAGTCCGTCTTATCGGCGATTCCCAACTATGCCATGTCTTGCTTCAAACTGCCGCTTTCGCTTTGCAAACGTATCCAGTCATCTCTAACTTGTTTTTGGTGGGACGACAAGATAGATGTGCGGAAAATGTCTTGGGTCTCCTGGGAACGCCTTTCCCAGCCACGTACTGCTGGTGGACTTGGATTTAGGGATGTTGAAGCGTTTAATGACTCGCTTCTGGCCAAGCTAGCTTGGCGTCTCCTGAAATTCCTAGATTCGCTTATGGATCGTATTCTCCTGGGCAAATATTTCCAGTCTTCCTCCTTTATGGAGTCTTCTCCGCCAACCACCATGTCCCATGGGTGGCGAGGCATTATGGCCGGGAGAGAGGTCCTTCGGTTGGGTCTTGGCTGGATTATTGGCGATGGTAGGGATGTCCGTATCTGGACAGATAATTGGTTATCTACCTCTTTCCCTCTTCGGCCTATAGGGCCCCCTACCCTTGGTACCCATGACCTATGTGTTGCCAATTTGATTTCTACTTCCCCTCACGCATGGAATTGGTCTGTAATCTCGGACGTTTTACCGCAATATTCGGCCCATCTTTCAAAGTTAACTTTGGATTCTGTTCCACGTCGGGATGTTTTGGTTTGGCTTTACAACAAGAATGGTGAATACACTTGTAAAAGTGGTTATTCTCGTCTTAGGGTGCGGGACCAATCTCTCGTCACCAACTTTAACTGGCTGCGAGATGTATGGAAACTGAAAACGCTACCGAAGATTCAATATTTTTTATGGCGGGCGATGAGTGATGCTCTACCGGTTCACGATTTATTATGCTCCAGGGGAGTACTTCCAGACTCCGCGTGTCAGCGTTGTGGTTTGCCTGAAACAGTGGATCATGTCCTCTTGCAATGTCCTTACGCGCAAGAGGTATGGGACAGAGTCCCTATGATGCTTCCTGTCTTTCGGTCTAGCCCTACATTAGGCCTCTTTCTGGAATTGATGCATTCAGCGAAGGCCTTGCCTCCCACGGGTTTGAATAGAGTTGATGTTTGTCCGTGGGTTTTTTGATTCCTCTGGAAATCCAAGAATCGCCTATTCTTTAATTCGGAGCATACGTCTGCTACTGACATTGTCTCCCAGGTCCTTAGCAGTGCCGGTGAATGGCAGATGGCTAATCACCCGTCGGGACAGCGGTCCCCTTTACCCCTCTCTGGCCCCTCTCCTTCCATTGGCCCGTCTCCTCCTCAGGTGACCCCAGTGTCGTGTTGGGTGGATGCGTCGTGGGATTTGACATCCGTGAATTATGGCATGGGCTGGTTCTATCGTTCTTTTGAGGATAACCCTTTGGGTCAGTTCCTGTCTTTTCAGGACAACGTGTCGTCAGTGCTAATGGTAGAAGCTCTGGCTCTTTCTGCTGCTTTACGCCAAGCCCTCGTGTTAGGGATTGATGAGTTGCTTTTGCACTCTGACTCCCAGGTGTTGGTCAATCTGATTAACCGCAAGGAAGATCATGTTGACATTTTTAGTCTTCTCCGGGATATTCGGGATCAACTTTCTAGTTTTTTTCTTGTTTCAGTTGTTTTTATCTCCCGCTCAGCGAATTCTTTAGCTGACTTTCTGGCCAAACGAGCTCTTTCTGCTCGCTATTCTTCGCTTTGCGAAGCTTAATAAAATTTGTTCTTTCGTGATCAAAAAAAAAAAAATCAAGATTCTGAATCTTGCTTAGAAGGCATTTCGATCCGATTAAGAGGTATATTAATCCAAGTCTATAACCACTCAATTAACCAAATAAGTAAAACTCAAAGGGCCTATTTGCCAGAAATCCATACAAAAAATTTTAACTAAAAATATAAGAATGACAAAAAAAATAATATAAGTGTTTTACAAAAAAAAAAATCTAACCTCTTAATAAAAAAAAAAAAAATTTGGGGGCAAGAAAACAATTTACAATTCTGGTTGGTTCCGGAAACTTAATTAATCGAAGTTTTTTTTGTCAATATTCATATTTCCGAAAGTAAAGAGCTCCAATGATGATTATCAGAATATGAACCCAAGACTCACTCAATATAATACAACAACACTCATTGTTTTTTTTTGTTAGAATTTTTTCAAATTTAAAAATGAAATACAATACTCAATGTTTAAGTGTTACTAACTATTAAGTGTGAAAATTGACGAAAATAGGCAATGACCAGGGACACTTCGAGTCACTGAGAGTTTGTTATTTAATTTCTTATGTATCTATTGGATGTGAACTTCTTTTTATCTTTTAAGGCGCTTTCAGCTTTTACATGCAATTCTGAATTTGGTGTTGCTTTGTGCGATTCTATATAGTCCGATATCTTAATCTTTTGTATTATATTATGTTTTGGTTCATATGGAACAACACTATTCCAACTTGTAACCCTTCTGCGTTTTTTGAAATTCACTACATATGTGATTTACTTTGTTTTTAGCGAATATTATTATACGGACTTTTAGTATCAAACCAAATATAACAAAGATTTTAGCCAAATCCTAACATCTACCACAATATGTGTCTTGTTGATACATTTCTGGCTAAACAATATCCTCAATTATGTTCAGGTCTCTCTCTTTCAAAAAGAGTCTTTGCTCTTTTTGAAGATTGAGTTTTGGTACCAAAGATCTTTCTTTTCATCTTTGGATTCGGTATATTTCCTATCTTAATTCTGTTTTTAACATAAATCGAAGGAGATCTACGGGATTATCCGGATCTACCGAAAGATTTATAAGAATCTTTTTAGGGTTCTTGAGTCTTTTTTAGGTTTTGATGGCTACTATCTTGTGGAGTGGTTTAGAGATGTCAAAACAATTAGATGAAGCGTTGCAATCGATGACTCTGGAAGAGGATGAACCAGTTGTACTGAAGAACTTGGCCAAGTATAGCTCGTGTGAAAGGAATAAAAAAAGCATTATGGGTCGCCTTCTTAACCCGGACTTTCAATCTATGAAAACGCTGCTTTTCGAGAAGCCAAGCCGATGGGGTATGCAACATAGAGTTCGTGGGGTAGCTCTGTCAAAAGATAGGTTCCAGTTCCTGTTCAATTCATTGGATGATGTCAATACGGTCCTGAGTAAGGGCATCATTACGCATGATGATTGGGGGGTTACTTTGGAGAAGTGGAGTCGTGAGCCTCCAGATGACTACCTCTCGATTCTACCGTTATGGATCCGGTTACGTAATGTGCCGGTTAACTACCACACGGCTGCTACCTTCCATGATCTAGCGGAAGAAATTGGTGAGGTAGTGGAGGTTGCGTGGGACGCAAACAAAACTCAAACCAGAGACTTTGTAAGGGTCAAAGTTTTGTTTCACGTAAAGAATCCTTTGCGGAACTACATTAAGTTCCAATTCCCAAAAGGAGAAGTGGTGAAGATAGATGTTGAGTATGAAAAAGTAAGGAAAAGGTGCTACTAATGTTTTCGACTAACTCATGAAAAGTCTAAATGTCCAATGCTCTCCCAGATCCGGCAACCTTCTGCAACGGTTGGGACAAGCAGTGGGCAAAGTGCTAGCCAAGAGCATGAGTTTAGCCTGAAACCAGGGGACCCTTTGTATGGTGTTCTATCGGAAGATCAAGTGGGAATTGACAGCTTAGGAAGGCAAAAGATAAATAAGGAGGTACTTGATGAAATGAGACAGTATCTTCAGGTTTCTGATGAAACAGAGAAAAATGCAAGAATCCTGAGAATTCGTAAATCAATTACTGAATTACAAGATGATCCAGAAGGTCAACGTATCATGCTCAGACTTGAGTCCCCTGCCCAAATAACGTCGAACCTGAACAAAGAAAAGGGGTCTGTCTTTGATTTTCAGCAGACCTCCAATAACTGTGATGCTCCAGAAAAGCTGATGGCTGGAGCTTTTAACATTCTGTCTCCTCTACGGGTACGAAATCCAACAGATAGAAATACATTAGAAGATGAATCCATTAGCTCCTTTGTGAATAGTACAACGGGTTTTACTGAAGGAACCAGTGTGGGGACTTCATCCGGTACCGCATCTAAAACAAAGAAGCAAAGAAAGAGGCCTAGTTCATGGAGAAGAAAAGCTCGTGGAGTTGTACTGAAGGGTGGAGACATAGAGAAAACTCAAGACAAAGATGAAACAGTCAAGAGAAAGGCTAGTGGGTTAGAAAGTACGCCTACAAAAATTCTCAAAACATCAACTGCTACGGTGGTTCCCGAGGTGGAACCGCTGCAACGCCAATAGGTATTCTGAGTTGGAATTGTCAAGGGTTGGGGAATCCCTGGACAATTCGTCACCTTCGGGAGATACGCAAGGAGTATTTCCCGGATATTCTATTCCTCATGGAGACAAAGAATGGTATTGGTTTTGTGTCACATATTTGCGAAGGTTTGGGTTACAATAACTTGAGAACGGTTGATCCGGTGGGTTACAGTGGCGGTTTGGCGGTGTATTGGAAGGACTCGGTATCTATAGAATTCTTGTTTGAACATAAGAATCTTATAGACATGAAGGTCTCTTCAATGGGTAGTGAATGGTTTTTATCATGTGTATACGGGCATCCGGAAGTGAAAAAGAGACAAGATGTTTGGGAGAGGATTACTAGAATTGGGATTCATCGAAAGGAAGCTTGGTGTATGGTTGGGGATTTCAATGAAATCCTTAACAATACGGAAAAGCTTGGGGGTCCGCAACGAGATCATTCGACTTTTGTTCCTTTTTAGAACTTGATCCACAATTGTGATATGCATGAATTGACTAGCTTCGGGAATGGCTTTACGTGGGGAGGAGTTCGTAATAAGATGTGGATCCAAAGCAAACTGGATTGATGTTTCATAAACCCGGCTTGGAACACTATGTTTCCCAATGGTCACCAAAGGCTTTTACAGAGATTCGGGTCGGACCACAAGCCGGTTTTGGTTAAGTTCACTCAGGAACAGAGGCATTTCCACGGCCAGTTTAAATTTCAAAAGAGATGGGCTGAGGATCCAAGGGTAAAGTCAGTGATTAGTGAAGCTTGGAACAGAAGGCAACGATATGGCTCAGTGAGAACACTGGATTGTATGGCAGAGTGTCGTCGTGCTCTTAGTGAGTGGAAGAGAAATACAGGTCAAAACTCTTTCTTGCGGATCAAGGTATTAAGGGCGGAACTCGATAAGGAATCAAACAAAATGTATCCGTGTTTTAGGAAGAGCTTGGAGTAGCTTACAAAAATGAAGAATGTTATTGGCGGCAGAAATCAAGAGAAAAATGGCTAAATGAAGGGGATCGCAACTCTAAATTTTTTCATATGACGGTGAAATCGGCAAGAGTACGAAACTCATTGAGCTTCTTAACGGATGAAACAGGGGTAGTGCAAGCTTCAGACAGTAAAAAAGCACAGATAGCCGAGACTTACTTTAAGGATTTATTTAAATCTAATGGTACAACTTTGAACGTTGATGAGCTTGAGGATATTCCAAGTCGAGTGACCAACACGATGAATCAGTCTTTAACATGTCCAGTGACGAATGAGGAGATCCGTAGGGCCGCCTTTGCCATCAAAAGTGATAGTGCACCAGGGTGTGATGGTTTCTCTGGTTTTTTCTTCAAGAAATACTGGCATATTGTGAAAGAACAAATCATTGATGAGGTACAGAGATTCTTCGCAACCGGAAAACTGGAAAAGGGATGGAATCATACGCAAATCCTGCTCTTACCAAAGATTCATCCACCGACAAGGATGACAGAGCTAAGACCCATTAGTTTGTGCTCGGTTCTATACAAAATCGTTTCAAAGATTCTTATGTCTAGATTGAAGCCATTGATGCCGAGTATTATATCTCCAACTCAGTCTGCGTTTGTCTCAAAGAGATTGATATCTGACAACATTTTAATAGCTCACGAAATAGTTCACAACCTCAAGACTATTGATCCGATCGCAGAGAATATTATGATGGTCAAAACAGACATGTCGAAAGCGTATGATCGGATCGAATGGAAGTTTCTCGAGCTCATGTTGAAAAGACTTGGTTTTTGCGAAAAATGGATCAAATGGATACTCGAGTATGTTTGTTCTGTATCATATTCGATATTAATAAATGGGCAGCCTTTCGGTTCATTCACTCCTCAGCGTNTATCCCCTTTTTTGTTTGTGCTATGTACAGAGGCTCTGATACATCTTACTAACAAAGCGGAGTTGGAAAGGAAAATCGCAGGGATCCAGTTTGATGCTATGGGACCAAAGATCAATAATCTGTTATTTGCAGATGATACGTTGTTTATTTTTCACGCATCCAAGGAGGAAACCGAAGGCCTTATGGAGATTTTGGCTAAGTATGAAGCCGTGTTCGGCCAGTTGATCAATATTGACAAATCCGCCATTACCTTTGGTGACAAAGTGAAGGACGATATAAGAGCTTGGATTCACCACCGTACAAGAATATCACAAACAGGAGGTGTAGGGAAGTATCTTGGCCTTCCCGAATGTTTCAGTGGTTCAAAACAAGAGCTCCTTAGTTACATAAAAGACAAGGTACGGAATCGCTTGAATGGATGGTACTCAAAGAACCTATCGCTTAGCGGCAAAGAAGTGCTCTTAAAGTCAATTTCTATGGCAATGCCGGTATATGCCATGTCGTGCTTTAAGCTTCCAGTAAGTATCTGTCAAAATGTTACAAGTGCTATGATGGATTTTTGGTGGAATTCGGATCAAGGAAATAATAAGATTCACTGGATTGGGTGGGAGAGAATGTCTCTGCCAAAGAAGTTAGGTGGTATGGGTTTCCGCGACTTGGTTTGCTTCAATCAAGCGCTGCTAGCAAAACAGTCATGGCGGTTACTTCATGAGCCTCTTTCGCTGTTTGCAAGAGTCTTTAAAAGTAAATAT